>APFE030748069.1:0-29073 GCA_000404065.3 Pinus taeda | reverse complement strand
AGTAAAACGCTGAGATTGTTTGAGGTACATTTCAAATGACAAAATTTGTTAACGGATTGGACGGGATTTATGATCATGGAAATGAATAAAATAGGGGTAAACTTTGAGTATGCAATTCGTTTGTATCTAAGGCACAAACTTTAATGACAAGAATACACCACCACCCAACTTCAGGTTGTTGGTTTGTTGTTCACCGTTCAAACTACTGTTGCACTTGGACCTGAGGTTACCATCCGGATGCAAAGGAAACAGCTCCAGCAATTCCTCTCTTTTCTCATGTTCCTGGGCAGCTGCACAATTCGTCATGACGTTACTTCTGCGAGGGTCTGTAAAATGGTGCAGCCATCCATCTTTTCTATGGGCTTCTTTGTTCCACATATTGTATGTGAAATGATCAGGTTCTGAGAACGTTTCGACCTCAACACATTGCAAATGTTGTTTCGATGACAAATCAATAGGTATGAGCTTTTGTGTTGGCATACCGGAGGCTGATTCTGGTGAAATTGTGGTTTCCTGGACCATAATCTAAAATACGTGGGTAATGAATCAGAGAGCGAAAAACATATGTGAAACCTAGATTTAACAATAAAAAGGGGAAGAGAATAACAAGCTGCCCATTAGATTGTCGCTACCTGAGGTGATAACTGGGCCATATGCTTTGTATAATCCACGATCATGCCATCAGCTGAACATAGACAGACATGGCTACAGTATAAGTAAGCAACTAAAAATGGAAACGCTTAAGACTGTTAAAAAAACAAAGTAACTATAGTTTACCCTTACTTGGAGGATAACAGGTTTCGCCCTCCAAGCTTTTCACAGTATCCTTTTCATTCAGAACCTGACGCGTTGATTCAACTCCAGATCGCTGCATTGGACGGGTCTTCATTTTCTGTTTCCTCTTGCTGCGTGCTTGAGTATTCTGAAACCAATAAAACACACTTTTTGCTTCTACTTTGCCGTGTTGTTTAAGCAGAGTGGTAATCTCATTTATTCGAGAGCGACTAGGGTTACGATGCCCTTGTCGGAAAAGATCTTCCAAAATCTCTTTCTGTCTTTTTGTGGGCTTCCAACGGGACCATGTAATCTCTAATTCCTTCCTTTCCATGCAACCTACTGATTCTGGAGAGCTTACGTGGCGTGGCATGGCAGGTAATACAGATTTGTCTTCCTGCGGTGAAATTTAGGCTGTTATTCTTTCTCTGTGGCGAGGCCGCGTTCAGCTATGGCGCAATTCCTCCAAGTTTAACTGGGCAATCAACAACACCTACTTCACAGAAAGCGAATACCAAACGCAAAAATACAACAAATTTCAAGTGTCATAGATAACTCTCGGGCGGGAAGGAAAAATATCGCGTGATGTCGATTGGGAAAAAAGATCGCATGATGTTGATTGGAAAAAAGGATGACGTTGACTTTGTCTAAATAGTGTTTGCACGCATGGGAGAGGGTGATGGAAGAATAAGCTTCTATTATTACCAGCATTCAATGGCATCCGGGTTATCCATCACAATTTCGTGTCATAAGGAAAAGCCATTAAATGATATTGCGTAAAGCCACACGTGTTGGAATATGTAAAACCGTGGATCGGAAACTAAAACTTATTGTAAAATCTAGGCGACATTCGGATTTAAGTACATTATTTAAGTCGATTATTTTTCGGAAAGGGAAGCGAGGCAAATAAGAATTATGTTTTGTCGGTTTAGGAAAGGAAAGTTTTTTTTTTTTCACCTACTGGAATAAGTATATGATATATAAATATATTATTTTTTATATTATATAAGTATATGATATATAAATATATTATTTTTGGTATTTATTTTTATATGATATATAAATATATTTTTTTTTTATATTACATGATGGGTTATATTTATTTTTATTTGATATATATTTTTCCAAAACAAGAATATATTAATAATATATATTATGGTTGAAATAAATAAATATTTTAGTGTTGATATTATTTGTTATTTATATAAATTTATTTTAAATAACTAATTTAAATTAAAAAAAATCTTAATTTTTAGAAATTTCGTTTTAATATAAAAGTGATATATGATATTAAAAAATATTTAATGTGGATTACAAAAATACCTTAACCATAATTTAATATGTAATATTTATTACACTTTTTTTTGCTAATGCAAAAGTCGTGCCTTCTATTTCAGATAACCAAAAAGAGGAAATTACATATAATACAAACAACCAGAGGTTGAACCATTTAGCCTAAGGTTTTACTCCCTAACCCAAAGGTTGAAGTAATCAGAGACCCATACAACAAAGAGAATAAAAGCAAAAGATGAGTAGCCCGCTCAAATCCACCAACATGCACGCCGTATCATAGCCATTGATTATCCTCGCGTGATCCAATGATGGAGGATCATATCACATGGACAAAAAGCCCAAAGAATTATTGCCCAATGAGGGCAGTATTCTCTCTCCAACCTTGGCCATGTGTAGAGTGGTGAGTGGAATCGCTCTTAACTCAAAAAAACCACTCCCGACTTTATGGGCACGTGATATACCGTAAACCACCCCACGGCCGGTATTAACACCACGGGTAGTAATGCTTCGCTCGGACCCACCAACAAGCATGTCGTATCATAGCTGTTGATTATCCTTGCCCGATCCAATGGTGGAGAATCATATCGCATGATTAAAAAGCTCAAAGAATTAATGCCCGATGAGGGTGGTATTCTCTCTCCTGCATTGGCCACGTATAGAGTGGTGAATGGAATTGCTCTCAACTCAGAAAAACCGCTCCCGACTTTAAGGGTGCGGGATATACCATAAACCACCCCATGGTCGGTATTGACACCACAGATAGTAATTTGGAGGGTTTCATGTCGATTGAGAAAACCGAGATTGTGGTCCTTCACAACACCTCTGCTCCTCATTTTCTTGATCTCCAAGAAGAAGGAACTCGTCTTACCACCCTTGATATTCGTTGTCCAAGCCTCTGAGAATCGCTGGTTACCAAGAAACTTCCACCTAAGACCCCTGTGATCGTACTTTCCTGGGTTGAGAAAGCTGGCAAAGACCTGTATCCCTGTTACAAAAACCCCTCCGAAACACCACTTCATATTGGATCCATATCAGCTAGACCCAGTCTCTATGGCTGATGACCTATTCTGTTTCGAAAGAGCGATCAGTTCTCATCCACTTGAATGAGACAATTCTCCCTCAAACTGCCCTGTGGCATCTCTTTCCATTTGAACTTGACATTGCTTTTGGTGCAGAGAGCCCCTTTATGAGCTAAAATGTTCACCAATTTATTGGTCGTCCCTTGCACATAAGCGAAGTTTACGGTTCTCAAGTGCAGAAGGTGGAACTATATCCTTTGAAAGACCTGAAGCAGCCTCTAGTGTCTTGAGATCTTTTCCGACACCGAACCACAATAGATTCTCTTGACCGAATTGATGATTAGCTCAGAGTCAGCTTCAATGATGATGTTCTAAAGATTGTCCTGCTTAAGGATATCTAGACTTTGTTCTAGTGCTATTAGCTCCACCATATTATTTGTGGCTCTTCCCAGATGGCAGTGAAAAATAAAATGGATGCGTCCGTTTTCATCCCTTAACACCCCACCATAACCAGCAATACCCGGATTACCTTTTGAGGCTCCATCTATGTTGAATTTCATAAAACCATGAGGGGGAGGTTGCCAGAAGTCTTTTTCAGTGACTAGTTTCTTGACCTTCACATCCATACCTTGAGGAATAAGCCCCTGCATACCCAACTGAAGAAGTATGCATATCAGCATCTCAAGGGGGATTTTTTGGGTGAGTTTGCAATAAAGTTCCCACCATCTCCTTGTTCTGACTTAGGATCTGAGTCATGATGCTCTGGTAGGAACTTTTTTTATGTTTGAAGATTCTATTGTACCTTTCTTTCCATACATTCCATATTATGAAGCTTGGAGTTAAAGCCCAAGCTTTGTTGATTTTTTCATAATTAGAAAAGTTTCCTCTCTAGTTATTAAGGGTATTGGTGATGCTCCCTCTATCCCTGTATGTTGTTCTAAAAATGAAGGCAAAAGCATCCCACAAGTTGGAGGTGAATATGCAGGTGTTGAGTAGGTGCTCCATTGTTTCCTCTTGAGACTCACAAAGCTATCATCTAGAAGGTCCCAGAACACCCCTCTTCCTAATGTTCTCCCAACTAAGAATTTTCTTATGATGTACCAACCACATGAAAAGTTTGGTTTTCATCTATCCTTGATGTCTCCATATGTTCTACCAAACCCTATCCAGTTCATTAGAATCAAGCTCCGGGACTAAGCACTTTGCCTCCTTAAGGTTAAAGGTGCCTTCATTATTATTGCCCCATCTAAGTTGGTCATGATCCTCTGGTACCTGTATTTTCCTTTGGTCCAACATTGTTAGAAGTGTGTCAGCTTTTACTTTCAAGTGGCAGTCATCCCTGTACTCCATATTCTTCCAAGTATGCCATTTTCCTTCACTGCTAGTCTGATCCTAAAAATCTTTTACCCTAAATAGTCCTTTGGTGTCAGTATCATTCTTGAGCTCCACAAAGTCCTCTCTTAGCAGTATAGGTTCTTGTTGCCATTTATCCTCCCAAAAAAAATCTAGATCTCCTGCTCTGATTTCCCAGAAACTATTTTTTTGAACTATGCTTCTATTTTCCCATGCTTTATTCCAGATGTAGGAGCCTTTATGATGCCAGACATCCTTATAAGGTCATTGTTTTTCCAATTACTAGCATATTTCTCCTTCCAAATACGAGCCGACTGTGCCTCTGGATCTTTAACCCATCTCCACCATAGTTTAGCCCCTAAAACTTTGTTTATCACTTCCGGGTCATCCATACCAGGACCTCCATGGTTTTTAGGTCTGTAAATAGTATCCCAGGCTACCAAGTCCCATTTATTTTTCTCCTCCCCCTTACCCCAAAGAAAGTCTCTTTGAATGATTCTAAATTGATGCAAGACTCCTTTTGGAGTTGGAAGGGATGAAAGCATGAAGGTGGGGATTGATTGAAGGACAAATTTTGTAAGCACCAGTCGGCATGCCAAGTTCAAAGATCTAATGGTCCATTTCTTGGTCTTGTCCTGCATCTTGTTAATCACTGGCTCCCAGATACTCTTGTGTAGAGGTTTGTCAGTTAGTGGAACTCCCAAGTATTTGGAAGGAAGAACATCTCTTTGAAAGCCCAGAATTCTGGAGATATTCTGCTAAATAGCAATATTAGTATTAAAGACGAAAATCTTAGATTTGGAGAGGCTTACCTCTGTACCAACTACCATGGAAAAGTCACTTAGGATTTGTTTATATGCTAGCGCCTCTTTGACCATGGGGATGCCCTAAAGCATAGTATCATCTACAAATTGTTGATGGGTCAAAGCTTGTCTAGTCTCGGAGAGTCTGAGACCCTATATAGTACCCAATTCTTTAGTATGCTTGATAGATTGACCAAGTCCTTCGATCATGAGGATAAAGAGAAAGGGGGGGAGAGGATCTCCCTGCTTGAGGCCTCTTGAAGGTTTAAAAGTTTTAGATGGAGAACCATTAACCAGAATTGAAAAACTAGAAGAAGTCACCAGGGCCATGACCCACCTGACCCAATTGTGGTCAAATCCGAAGGCTAGAAGGACCTTCCTAATGTAGTTCCAATTCAACTTATCATAAGCCTTGGCTAGGTCCAGTTGCATAATCATTCCCACCTTCTTATTACTTAACAAAGAATGCACCACCTCATGCGCTTGGATGATGTTATTTAGAATTTGTCTGCCCTCCACATAACCTGTTTGCTCCACAGAAACCAAAGTGGGGAGAAGGGGTTTGAGTCTATTGGCAATTACTTTGGATATTATCTTGTACACCACATTGCACAAGGCTATGGGTCTGAATCTATCTAGAGTCAGGGCATTGTCCTGTTTGGGGATCAGAGAGATGAAAGATGTATTGAGCACCTTCAAAATGGTTCTACTCATTCTGGAGTCCTCCACGACATCCAGAATATCTTGCTTGACAATGTTCCAACAAGCTTTAAAAAAATCGACATTGAAACCATTAGGGCCAGGCGCTTTTCCATTCTGCATTTCTTTGATAACCTCACTAACCCCATCTTCATTCATGGCCTATTGAGATTGTAATTATCCTCCCTTGTTACTAAATTAGGAATGTACTTCAAGAAGTCCCTGATAAAATGAGCTCTATCTAAGATGGTCTCCTCTGCAATAATTCGAAAGTGCTGAACCAACACAACTTCTATGTCTTTGTGGGTATTGAGTAATTGACCTTCAAAGTCCTTGATCATTGAGATCCTATTATGCAACCTATTCTCCATAGTGGATCTGTGGAAAAACCTTGTGTTTCTCTCCCCTTATTTTAGCCATTGAACCCTTGATTTTTGTCTCCAAAATATCTCCTCTTGTTTACATAGATTCTCCCAATCCTGCGGAAGCTTGGTGGCTTGATCATTCCTTTCCCTATCAAAGCCATCTATGATGAGGGCTTGATTGAGCTCCTGCATTTTACCTTCAACAACTTTTTTCACTTCAAAAATATTGCCAAACTCATTCTTGTTCCAATCTTTGAGTCTGAGCTTGATATGTTTCAACCATTTATGTAGTAGAAACATTCTCGTACCCTGAATCTGCAAATCCTCTGTCCACCATTTAGCAATGTTGCTGATAAAATCTGGGTGGGTGAGCTAGATATTCTCAAATCTAAAAGGTTTGTTCTTGGGGGTGCCAATGCCCTGAACCTCAAGTTGGATAGGCCAGTGGTCCGAGCCACCGAAGGGGAGAATTCTCACTATCATATCCATGCCTATGAGCATGAGGTCCTCTAAGATAAGGAATTTGTCTAGCTTTGAGGCTACTTGAGACTCTCCTCCTCTCTTATTGTTCCATGTAAATAGGCCATTACTCGTATCTGTGTCAACTAGCTTCATGCTGTCAAGAAAATTTTGAAATTCTATAGAGTCTTTGCTTAACGTTCTGGTCCCACCTTTTTCTATGTAAGTGATTTGATTATGTTAAAGTCCCCTCCAAGAGAATCTAAAAGCCTGATTTCATCATCAGGTCTTTGAGGCCCATAAACATTTGTAATTAAATACATCTCCCTGTCTCCCACAAGCTGAATAACCACTGATAAATAATTCCTAGATGCCTCGGCATCTATTATGCCAATCTTTTGGGGGTTCCAAAGAGTAAGGATACCTCCTGCTGTTTTGTCTCCTTTGACTTCTAGAAACTCATATTTATTGAGCCATCTGTTGTGCATCTCCTTTATTTTTTGAATGGAACGTTTAGTTTCCTAGATAAAGATCATGTCCGGAGCTTCTTGTTTCATTCTATTGTTGAGTAACCTTTGTTTCCTTTTACTTCCTAGACCTCTCATATTCCAAGATGTTAGATTCATTATGAAAGATTTGTAAAGGAGTAGCTGGTTATATCTTTCATCTTACCTGAATCTATCATTAGTTTTCCACATTCCATCAATAACTCATTTATTTTTTTCTGCCCCTTTTCCTTCCTGGATTCCTGGGAGCTAGTCCTAGTGTGGTTTTTATAATTTACACCCCTTCATTGCCCTACCTTTCTGTGTGTCTTTGTCCTTCCAGCTTGTTAGTCTGGGTTCTCCATAGGAACAACTACTTCACTCTGTTAAACTCTTCTTGAGGTAATGAGTCAACCCCTCCCATGGTCCCTTGTTTTAAGAAACCTTCCAAATCTAGGTGTTCTCTATCAAGAATATCCTGCAGTTCATGATCCTCCATTTCCATCTCACTCGGGGTCATTTCTTGGTCCCTTTCCAGTTCCTCGTTGTTCAGCATAGTCCCTTTCTGTTTATAAGTATCCTGTGTTTTCACACTACTTTCTTCCTTATCTTTCTCTCCTTGGCTTTCCTCCATTTCCTGATCTACGTTTGTTACCTCTTCCTCTTCTTCTAATACTTGGAACCTGTTCGGACTGGCCTGTTGCCCCTTTGTTTGATTTTTCTTGGGCCCCCTTTCCTCTATACCCCATTTTGTGAAATCTTTCAGTCTCTTACACTGTGGTAGCTTTACTTTTGGTCTTTCGACCCGATCACCCTCACTGAGGGCGATCTACATGACACTAGGGAGACGGTGAGGGACATCACCATAGAGGCCCTCCAGTAGTTTGCGGAGGAACACCAAATGGTTTTGAGGGCCCTCCAAGCATAGATATAGGAGTTGCAGGTGCACACTTCACAGGCTGGTACTATGTCAACCAACCTCGCACTAGGAATGGCAATGACTAAGGAAATGTTGCGCGCCCGCATGACCAAAACCATAGTACTGCGAGAGGAAGCACTTGTGACAGAAAATGAGGCCGACAGGCCTATGGTCATCCAATTAAAGGGGATCAAAATAAACATGGTTGCGCTCCCTCAAGATACGCTCTATGTTTTGCAAGAGGGAGTTACTGCAGAACTGCAAGCCAAGGAGGGTCGTGTGCTCCAAGTCATGAGCGAGCATCGTATCAACATCGAAAAGTTGAGCCTGCAATGTGACAAGGTAGTGGCGCACAACTGACAGATTGTGCAAGTGGTCGACGAAGCTTGCCAGATGGTCCCAGAGCTGGCCATCCAAGGAGAGGAACCAGTGGAGACGCACATCCAAAAACTAGCAGCATGGGTGCGTGAGGCTAAGGAAAAGATGGCCAAGGTTTAGCTGGAGCTAAACCTTTAGATAACCAAGCTAAAATTGAAGGCACAGCCTTTAACACCACCAGAGGTTAAGTAATAGCACGCCAGCGCAATTACAATGGCCATAGTAGAGGGCAACAACATAGTGAAAGACTACACCAAGCTATTTAAAGAGTCTTTCGAGGTTCTCACCATTCTACAGGAGGACTCGAACATACAGTGCTTAGAAACAGAGGGGCGTGAGCTGCAGCAGAAATATGATGAGATAAAAGGGACCTCGCAGATAGTTTCCCTTACACAAAGGCTTGCGTGGATGCAGAAGGAAAAAGCGCTCAAGGAGCAGGTGGATGTTGCTCAACACAAGGAAGTCGTTTTGAAGGCACATGTACATCCATGGATTGATGAGGCATTCGTCATTACAGCTGCTATTGAAGAAAATCTCACGTAGATGCAGGGCACACAAGAACAGGTTTAGGAAAGCAGTTCAGTTACAGCGGTTTCTAAACAATGCATCCAGGAAGTGCAACAAACAGCCGCTAAGTGCGCTGTCGATCTTGCAATAGTCCGGGCAGAATTGGGAGGTCTTTGCACAAAGATATCCGCACCAATAGAGTGACTCAAGGGTGAGTCATAATGTTTGTGTTAGGGGCCTATTGGGCGCGAGATCCCCCAAGGGAAGTTTTAGGGCTTAGAGCCTAGATTTTGGTCACAAATTATAACTTCGATGTAAAGACTCCGGATTTTGTGGGCGCAAGCACGTAGCTTGTAAATGAGTCTAGGGTTGTCCACCCTTAATTTTGTAATGTAATGTCAGCTATAAAGATCTACCCATGGTCCGCGGACCATGGGATTGTATAAATAGAGTGAGGCTCTAAGTGTAAATCAATAATAGAAAAAATAATAAAAATCTAAGGATGAAAAGTTGAGTTGTATCTAGAGCGTAAAGTCTAGTTTGGGTCGTAGAGTAGGAGAAGGCTTTGCAGCTGAGTACGTAGAGGCCTAGTAATCCACAGCTAAGTATGTGGACCCCTGCAGCTGAATGCACAGGGTGAGTCAAGTCTGTAACAGTTGGAAGCATTAATAAAGAGAAGTTTTATACCATTCCTGTGTATTTATTTCTTGTTTTTTGCATTGAATGTATTGGGTATGAATTGCATTTCTACTGTTTATATGATGTGCAAACGTATGGGACTATGTTAATTAAGTGAATGTGAGATAAAGTATCTATTTACGCGAAGTTAACTAAGATATTTAAGGAGATAAGTAAGATTCGTGGTATAGTTTGGGAAAATAGCACAAATCACTACCATAGTAGCGCAAAAGAACCTCAACCCCTAGTTAGGGCTATGTGAAGGTGATTATAATAGCTCGCGAAGGTCTTGTAGGTTAGCACAGTGCGTGAAGTGACCTATGTGAAGGTAGGCATGGTTGGACTAAATCGACACCTCAAACATCTCGAGGGTGCAGAAACTTGGTTCCAACATCCCTCCATACTACTTCGGGTGAGACTTTAGTCCACGCCCCATGGGCTGATGCCAAAAGGGCTAGTAGTGTAGGAATTTGTTTGGCTAAATAACTCTGAACCTGGGTCAGGCCCCATCAAGCCAACACATTAAACTCCTAGATTCCTGGGGATTGGATCAAATATTGGGGGTCAAGATTTACTCTTTTGAACTTGGATCAGAGCTAAATATCCTAAATGTATATGGTCTGTGTCAATATAGTGTCACATTTTGGAACTCTTTATTTATTAAATCCTTCATGAAGGCCTCAAATTTGGTGATGGGAGGGGATATGAACTTCTCTCTAGGCATGTCAGAGACTTGGGGGCCTCATGCTCAAGCACACACTCTAGTTGGCTACTTTAAAAATAAACTCATGATGAGGAAGCTCATTGATGTAAAATTTATAAAATCCCGACCCACTTGGAGGAATCAGTGAATGGGAGACACTCGGGTTGCTAAGAGATTGGACCGATTTCTGATGATGGAGGATCTGGTCAAAAATTTAACTTTATTCAGACAATGGATTGGATCTAGTGGTGATTTTGATCATTTTCCTACTATCCTCAAACTGAAATGTCCCTACAAAAATCCAACCTCCCCTTTTAAATTCAATCCTAAATATATAAAAGACCTTACATATAATACCTTAGTTAGTGAAACATGGAGGTTTGTAACTGATGATCAGGGCCTCTCATCAGCTGATATTTTCATGGGAAAACTCAAACGGTTGAAACAGGAAACAATAGCATAGGAAAAGGGAAAAAGGAGAAAAGGAATAGGGAATAAATCGCACTTTAACATATAAAGGAAACAATTGAGACCCTCGAAAGTCCAGAGGTGGATGGCTATGAGACACAAGAGAAAAAGGAAAGAATCAAACAACTGGAAATTTCAAAAAGTAATATATTGAGCAGAATGGAGGAGCGGTAGAGACTCAAAAGTATAGCAATATGGCTCTCGGTTAGGGATGAAAACACAAAATTATTTCAAATTATGCGAAATATAGGAAGAAATGCAATACTATCTAGGAAATGCAACGATCTAAGGGAGGAATAGAAAAATCCTTTGATGAGATAGCAGGCCTGGGTAGGGACCACTTTAAAGGCATTTTTAAAGCTCCAGAAGAAGCCACCAGAGGCTATTCAAGTGGCTCAATTGTTTCCCAGATGTGCAGAATAAGAGGAAAATTATATGATAATGACATCTACTACAAAGGGAGAAGTCAAAGGAATTCTCAAAAAATGCAGAAGTATAAGAGTTTGGGGCCTGATGGATGGACAGTAGAACTCTTCCAACACTTTTTTGAGCTTATGTGGGATCAATTAACTAGCATGGTGGAGGAATCGAGAGTTAGATGATCAATACATGAACCATCCAACTCAAATTTCATAACCCTCATCCCTAAAACTGATGATCCAAAGCAATTTGAGGAATTTAGGCCTATTTATCTTTGTAATTGTATCTATAAAATCATAGAAAAAATATATTTCTATGCCTAAAACCTATCCTCTCCAGGAACATCACAAGAGAACAATTCAGATTCTTGGATGGAAGAAAGATACATGAAGCTATCGGAATTGCTCAGGAATCCATGCATAGTATGAAAAGGAGCAAGAAAAAAGGGTTCGTTGTAAAGATACATCTATCGAAGGCCTATGAAAAAATTATTTGGATATACCTTCACCTACTTTTAACCAATCTATGGTTCAACATTGGTTTCATAAATTGGGTCATGGGATGCATTACAAATGTAAGACTTTCCATACTTATCAATGGAGTTGCTTCCCCCTTTTTTCATAGCTAGAGAGGGCTAAGGCATGGGTGCCCCCTGCCACCCTTGTTGTTCTTACTAGCAACTGAAGGTCTTAGTCAGCTAATCATTGTAGCAAAGCTCAAAAGGGAGATAAAAGGGATCACAATAGCTACAATTTTTTCCATTACCCATCTCCTTTTCGTAGATGATATCCTCTTGTTCAGTAATGGAGTGAGAGAAGACATCTAAAAAATGAAAATCACACTTGATCTTTTATTAAAAGCTACAGGAATGAACATAAACAAGAAGAAATATTGCATAGCTTATGATGGTTGCTCGGTGGTGGAGATAAAGAGACTCACTACAAGCCTCCCTTATCCAGAAATGCCTATGATTGACAACTTCAAATACTTAGGCTTTCACTTGAAGCCAGATAACTATAGAAAGCATGACTGGCACTTGCTATTGGAAAAAGTTGAAAAGAGGTTTAAACACTGGAGCTATAAGTGGCTTTCAAGGGCTAGTAGGTTGGTACTAATCAAATCAATTCTAATGGCCATTCTAGTACCAAAAGGAATTTTAGATCACATGGGTTGGTTCAAAAAAGGAGGGTGCCCTTCCATAGGTTGCTTGGGACAAAATAGCCATCCCAAAGGCTTGGATAGGATGGGGTATTAAGGATCTCCCCATTCTCGTCTTCTCACTAGCGGCAAAATTAGTATGGAGGCCGATAACAAGGGAAAACATTTGGAGAGTGGTAGTAAAGAAAATATATAGACCCTGAACCTATGAAGGAGTGGATTTGGAGAGTAACTAAAATACTAGCCAATGCGTCATCAATATGGAAGGCTACTCTAGAATCAATATTCATAATTTAAGAAGGGTTGGCTTGGATGGCTAGGAATGGGGAAAAAGTAAGAATAGGGGATGATCCATGGGTGGGATACAACGAACAATTTTCTCTCCCGAGGGAGATCAAGGAGTTCCTCCCTTAACCAGATTGCGGCCCCTAAAGAGTCCTCTCTTTAGCAACAAGGTTGGAGAACTACTGAAGCCCTTCAAATTCATCTGTGTTGGAGAGGTATATGGAAGTCCTTCATTAGAGACATTATTTGATCAAATTTTAGGTTAAGAGACTGTCCAGATGAGCTTTGGTGTGTACATTCCCCAAATGGCCTATACTCTCGAAAATATGGCTACGATTGCCAAATTGAAAGAAGATTACAGGGAGGCCAGCAATGGTTGTGGAGATCGCTCTCACAGCTAAAGTGCCCAGCAAAAGCAAGGTTTCTCTTTTGGTGTCTCCTTATGAGTAAAGTCCCTACGTGGGCTAATCTACATAAAAGGAACAAGAATGGACCGGGATGGTGTACACTTTGCAAAAATTTAGAAGAAACTACAAACCATGTTTTCCTAGTTTGTCCTTTCACTTCAAAAGTTTGGGAGCTTGCATTGAATCTCATGGGAATCAGGTGGGGCTGGAAAGGGTAGTCTCTCATGGAGGCCTGGAAACGCTGGTAGCAAGAAAATCAAGAGGAAAATCCAAAAAATATTCCACCCATCATCTCCTGGGGCATTTGGTTGGCTAGATATAAATGGATATTATGGATGTCCCTTTAGCACCATACCTCATTGTAGTCGAATACACATCACTTTTTTCTCTCCTCCCATTGACTACTTCCCCACAAATCTCCTGAATCATAAAGGAAGAATAGATAAACCCTCTTATAAGTTAGGCTTATTTTGACAGAGCATCGAATGTTCAAAATAGATGTGGGGTAGGACCAGTCATTTATCATAAAGAACACAGGTACTGGAAATCCTCAGTAGGCCTTGGGGAAGGAACAAACAACTTTGCAGAGCTCCAAACACTAAAAATATTTTTGTGTTGGATCACGAACTTATGAATTTATTATGTGCAAATTTTTGAAGATTCGTTAAATGTTATTAATTTGACTAATGAGGGTAAAATATGTCAAAACCACATTCTGTTCCCAATTATTCAAGAAATTTTACAAATTAAAATGATTTTTCATTACATATATGTTTTTCACACCTACAAGGAGCTGGACACCATAACATATTTCCTTTCTAAGGAATGTCTACAATAGGATCTAGGCACTTGGAGAGTATCATCATATGAGGATGGTTTGATTCATGTGTCAAATCAACCACCCTATATCAGATGACATGATACCTTTTATCTTCTGTACAAAACTTGGAGTACCATCAAAGCTTTACTTTTATGTTTTTGTTTTTCTAATTATGTTTACAATATACTTTTTGCATTTTTGTAAGGATACTCGATCTATTTCATCAAACATTGCTGTAAAACTTATTTACAGCATGGTTGTTTTCTCCAATGTTGGGGAGGCCCTGCTATGTTATTTCTCTTATGGTTTTTGATACTATGATGTTAGAGAAACAACTTAGTCCTTTTGGGGAGGGTGTGTTTTATGTCTTCATAGAGGTTCTGGTTTTTTGCAACAATGTGAACAATAGACTTAAACTAGATATTGAAAATTAATTCAATTAGCAAAATGGTCCATTACTTTTAATAAATTTAAAAAATTAGATTCGTGCATGTGACCAATTTCTTAGGGATTTGAGATTATTCCAATTCTAATAAGTTCCTCCATGATAAGTTCCTCATTATTATTTATAACATTAATTTATGTATAAGAAAATTTTATTTACAAAATGGTCCATTTTACAATAAGATGTGTAATTCCCTTTTTTTCTTAAGTTAAAGTCGACCCATGTCAAAATAGCAAAAGGACAAATGTCAAATGGAGATGAAAAAGGTAGACAATGAGGAGTACCTAATAAGTATATGATATGCATTTATAGTTTGGAAAATTTTCATGTTATTGAATTGTTGAGAGAAATTATATATATATATATATTATATTATATATATATAAACGATTAAAAGATGTATTCTTTGTAAATTGTTATGAGTTTAAATTCAAAGAGCATTTAAATGAAAAAATCCTCATATATCAATTTAACATCTAATTTAGCCATAATCTTAAAATTAAAATAATTAATTATTATTATTATATTATTATTATTATTTTACAAAAACATTAAAAATTAAATAAATAACAAACTTAATTTTATTTGAATTAACAAAATGGTCCATTACTTTTAATAAATTTAAAAAATTAGATTAGTGCTGTTACCCACCCTCCAATTTCACAAGGATTTGAGATTATTCCAATTCTAATAAGTTCATCCATGATTAGTTCCTAATTATTATTTATAACACTCATTCATATATAAGAAAATTGTATTCAAAAAAATGGTCCATATTATAATAAGATGTGTAATTCTTTTTTTCCTTTATTTAAAGTTGACCCATGTCAAAACATGAATGACAAATGTCAAATGGAGAAGAAAAAGGTAGACAATGCAAAAGACGAGCACTTCAAATTTGAATTTTTTCAGAGTTTCCAACCTGTTTTCATAGTTTCAAGGGAGAATTTTGAGGGTTTTGTAAATTTTTAACCTATATTTCAAGGGAAAATCACCCATGACGTGCAATTTGCCCATCAAATTCCAACCATGGAGTGCCTACTAAATATATAAACATAGTTTCAAGGGAGATTTTTTAGGGTTTTGTAATTTTTTAACCTGTATTTCAAGGGCAAATCACCCCATGATGGGCCCGTCAAATTCCAACCCTGCAATACCTACTAAATGTATAATATGGCTATTGAATTGTTTATTTTACATATATTTGTTTTGTATGTAGAATGCAGAAATTATAAATATCAATTTCATATTAACAAAGTATATATACAAAGGAGTATGTATTTCTTTGGTAAAATGTTATAGGTTCAAATTCAAAAAAGATTAAAATATATATACCTTTATAAACTTTAAATTAAAAAAATCTCATATATCAATTTAATATCTAATTTAGCCATAATCTTAAAATTAAATAAATTCCAACTAACTCCAACACCCACCAATTTCGTAGGGATTTTATATTATTCTAATTATAATAAGTTCTTCATTATTATTTATAACATCCTTTTTATATAGAGAAAAAATTATTTAGTAAAATGGTCCATTTTACAATAAGATGTGTAATTTTTTTTCTTAAGTTAAAGTTTATACATGTGAGAAGGGCAGAAGGACAAATGTCAAATGCAAATGAAAAAAAGTAGACAATGACTATCCTCAAAACATGAATGACAAATGTCAAATGGAGAAGAAAAAGATAGACAATGCAAAAGACGAGCACTTCAAATTTGAATTTTTTCAGAGTTTCCAACCTGTTTTCATAGTTTCAAGGGAGAATTTTGAGGGTTTTGTAAATTTTTAACCTACATTTCAAGGGAAAATCACCCATGACGTGCAATTTGCCCATCAAATTCCAATCGTGGAGTGCCTACTAAATATATAAACATAGTTTCAAGGGAGATTTTTTAGGGTTTTGTAATTTTTTAACCTGTATTTCAAGGGCAAATCACCCCATGACGGGCCTGTCAAATTCCAACCCTGCAATACCTACTAAATGTATAATATGACTATTGAATTGTTTATTTTACATATATTTGTTTTGTATGTAGAATGCAGAAATTATAAATATCAATTTCATATTAACAAGGTATATATACAAAGGAGTATGTATTTCTTTGGTAAAATGTTATAGGTTCAAATTCAAAAAAGATTAAAATATATATACCTTTATAAACTTTAAATTAAAAAATCTCACATATCAATTTAATATCTAATTTAGCCATAATCTTAAAATTAAATAAATTCTCCAACACCCACCAATTTCGTATGGATTTTATATTATTCTAATTATAATAAGTTCTTCATTATTATTTATAACATCCTTTTTATATAGAGAAAAAATTATTTAGTAAAATGGTCCATTTTACGATAAGATGTGTAATTTTTTTTTCTTAAATTAAAATTTATACATGTGAGAAGGGCAGAAGGACAAATGTCAAATGCAAATGAAAAAAGTAGACAATGACTATCCTCACCATTTTCAAAAAGAAAACAACTATAATGTAAAAATAGAAAAAAATTACAAAACCTAAGTCTATTGGTGGTTAGGATTATAAATATTTACTGTTTACAAAAAAATTCATGCTATTAAAAAGTTTGTTGAGATGAGCTTGAGAGAAAACTATGGTGTAAGTTTTCTCCATTTGCAAGCAAAATTGCTTCTACATCCTTTAGGGTAAGGTGGTATGCTTCATTTAGCAAATGCACACTTCCCTTGGTCAATTCAAGTTCCACAGTAAAAATCAAACCTTTTTATGAAATTAGGTTTAGGCAAATTATTCAAGTTCCACAATGAAAATCAAACCTTTTTATGAAATTAGGTTTAGGCAAATTTTGTATTCATGCTATCCAGATTAAGGATAAACTTGAACTAACAATGTAGCCTCTAATCTTGCCAAAACATTTTATGTTGCAACATTGCGAACCTCAAAAATATTTCTATTTCCCCACATTAGTAAACTCAAAATGGTTATGAATGGAGAAAATGAAGATTTTTGTCATAAAATTGGAAGATGCATTTATTTATTCAAGTAAAACGCTGAGATTGTTTGACGTATTTAGATTGTATGATAAACCTGACCTCAACGTACATTTCAAATGACAAAATTTGTTAACGGATTGGACGGGATTTATGATCATGGAAATGAATAAAATAGGGGTAAACTTTGAGTATGCAATTCGTTTGTATCTAAGGCACAAACTTTAATGACAAGAATACACCACCACCCAACTTCAGGTTGTTGGTTTGTTGTTCACCGTTCAAACTACTGTTGCACTTCGACCTGAGGTTACCATCCGGATGCAAAGGAAACAGCTCCAGCAATTCCTCTCTTTTCTCATGTTCCTGGGCAGCTGCACAATTCGTCATGACGTTACTTCTGCCAGGGTCTGTAAAATTAGGCAGCCATCCATGTTTTCTATGGGCTTCTTTGTTCCACATATTGTATGTGAAATGATCGGGTTCTGATAACGTTTCGACCCCAACAGATTGCAAATGTTGTTTCGATGACAAATCAATAGGTATGAGCTTTTGTGTTGGCATACCGGAGGCTGATTCTGGTGAATTTGTGGTTTCCTGGACCATAATCTAAATACGTGGATAATGAATCAGAGAGCGAAAAACATACGTGAAACCTAGATTTAACAATAAAAAAGGGAAGAGAATGACAAGCTGCCCATTAGATTGTCGATACCTGAGCTGATAACTGGGCCATATGCTTTGTATAATCCACGATCATGCCATCAGCTGAACATAGACAGACATGGCTACAGTATAAATAAGCAACTAAAAATGGAAACGCTTAAGACTGTTAAAAAAACAAAGTAACTATAGTTTACCCTTAGTTGGAGGATAACAGGTTTCGCCCTCCGAGCTTTTCACAGTATCTTTTTCATTCAGAACCTGACGCGTTGATTCAAATCGAGATCGCTGCATCGGACGGGTCTTCATTTTCTGTTTCCTCTTGCTGCGTGCTTGAGTATTCTGAAACCAATAAAACACATTTTTTGCTTCTACTTTGCCGTGTTGTTTGAGCAGAGTGGTAATCTCATTTATTCGAGAGCGACTAGGGTTACGATGGCCTTGTCTGAAGAGGTCTTCCAAAATCTCTTTCTGTCTTTTCGTGGGCGTCCAACGGGACCATGTAATCTCTAATTCCTTCCTTTCCATGGAACCTACTGATTTTGGAGAGCTGGCGTGGCGTGGCAGGTAATACAGATCTTTCTTGCTGCGGTGAAATTTAGGTGTTATTCTTTCTGTCTGTGGCGAAGGCCGCGTTCAGCTATGGCGCAATACCTCCAACTTTAATTGGGCAACCAGGAAACCCTACTTCACATAAAATGAGTACCAAACGTAAAAATACAACAAATTTCTAGTGTCATAGATAACTCTCGGGCGGGAAGGAAAAGGATCGCGTTATGTCGATTGGGAAAAACGATCGAATGATGTTGATTGGGAACAAGGATGAGATTGGCTTTGCCTAAAAGGATCGCGTTATGTCGATTGGGAAAAACGATCGAATGATGTTGATTGGGAACAAGGATGAGATTGGCTTTGCCTAAATAGTGTTTGCACGCATGGGAGAGGGCGATGGAAGAATAAGCTTCCATAATTACCGGCATTCAATGGCATCCGGGTTATCTATCACAATTTCGTATCATAAGAAAAGCCATTGAATGATATTGCGTAAAGCCACACGTGTTGGAATATGTAAAACCGTGGATTGGAAACTAAAATTTATTGTAAAATCAAGGCGACATTCGGATTTAAATACATTATTTAAGTCGATTATATCACGGAAAGGAAAGCGAGGCAAATAAGAATTACGTTTTGTCGGTTTAGGAAAGGAAATAAGACTCAGGTTTATTTTTTTTACCTGTTTAATATGGAATAAGCATATGATACCTAATCTATGCTTTATTTGATATGTAATATTTAAAACAAGAATATGTTAATAATAGCAATATATTTTATCGTTAAATATAAATAAAATAATTTAGTGTGCATATTAAAATTTGTAATTTTATAATAAAAATTATTAAAAAAAGTTAAGTAATTTAAATTAAAAAAAAAATTTAATGTTTTTAAATTTCGGTTTTAATATAAAGTAAAATAATTTTTAAAAAATATTTAATATGATTACAAAATACCCTAGCAATAACTTAATATGTATATTTTATTTGGTAATTACTAAATATATTTAATATGAAGTGTATATAATATTAATAATAATAAAAAAGTAAGTTTAACGTAGGTTATAAAATATATCCTTAAAAGGTTTTGGAGTTTAATTATATATATATATAAAGAGAGAAAGATGTGGATTTGCTCTTTTTAAACTGAAGGTGACATATAATATTAGGAAATTTTAATGATTTAAAAATTATGTTGATAAAATATTTCAACGTTATCGTATGTATTATGTAGAGATCTTATTTTTTTAATAGATTTTTCCTTAAATATTTAATTATTCTAATGGTTTATACTATTTTAAAAATATTGATATAATATATACTCTTTTCACTTATTTAATGGGTAGCGACTAGTATTTTTAAATTTTACATGTTATTGATGATACTAAAAAAAATCCTTAACATAGCAAACTATTTTGGCTTATAGTTGTTTTATAAGGTAACAAGTGGATTTAATAACGATTTTCTATAGAGATATTTTATTTTTCATAATTAATTAAGCATTCAAATTTATTGATGTAAAATCGTTTATCTCAATGCTCATCACCTTGTTCATCATTACTCGGTAAAGTTAATTCATATTGGACTATATGACTATTCAATTGAAAATATACTCCATTTTTAAATATTAGTTTAGTTAACCATAACACACTAACTTGATGCTAAATATTTTGTTTGTGTTGTAGTGTTGTCATTGATGTCAACCAATGCTTAGCGGTGTTCATCTTTGTAACAATCATTTCTATGATTGTGCAAGTCTAATGTATGGCCTCCTATGTTTGGAACAATGTCTCAAAGTAGTATGTCCATGCCTTGAAGCTGAGTGGCAAATTGATCGGAGAAGGCTTCAAAAAGGAGGTTAAATCAAGGTAACAAAACTTACCTGAAGAATCCATGCATTATAACACATATAAGTAGTGTATGAGGATGTGTTATAATGCACTTCCCGAAGGTAGGACCTACGTTAGTCCCTGTGGGTGGCCTTTCCTAGATTTCATGTGATTTATGGTTAATTCCATGGGGGTCTACTATGGTATTTTCTCATGGTAAATGATCTAATTGTCCGAGAAGGTTTTCTACTTGTCTTGAAGGTGAATAAAGTTGAAAGTTTGAGAAAAAAAAAGTATATATGAGAATACCTTGAGGAGTTGTGGTTGGATCCATTAAGAGGGAGGCCCATTGAGAGGGCATTGGGAGAGATGCAGTATGGTTGTAGGAGCATATTAAATATCTGAAGCAAATCAAAGCTTGTTGTGCAGGTCCTAGGAAGTATTGTATACAAGTATCAGTGACCATAGTTGAGGAGAAGTTGCAGTGGATTGTGTGATCGCGAGAGAGGACTTTCTATGGAGATTTGCTGCTACTAATTTGTTGAGGCTATGCTACAAAGAGAGTTTCTTTGATGATTGGGTTCTAGTTTGAAATATTTTGAAAAGTAGCCTAAGAGAGTTACAAGGCTAGTGGCTCATTGTTGGTGGTGGCCAACTAAATTGTTACAGGGGTAGCGGCTCTTTGTTGATGGTGCCCAACTAAATTGTGAAAGGGATGATGGCTTCTTGTTGATGGTGGCTAGCTAAATTGTTATAGGGCTGGTGGCTCCTTACTGTTGGAGACCAACTAAAAGATAAAATATTTATTTCAATAATAAAATATTCAAAGGAGTGCAACAATAGTAAGGTGGTTTTCTCCCCTTGACGATTTCCACCATAGATACTTGGGTCTCTTTGTGCACACTTGTATTGATGTTTATCATGGGTTTTATGTGTTGAGTTTGTGTTTCTTTTATATTTAGAATTACTGATGTTATTGATGTTTGTTGTTATTCAGTAAACTAGAAAAAAATAAGTTAAAATTATATAAGGATTATCACTAATGATTCACCCCCACACTTAGTAGTGATCTACATTTATAACAGGTGGTATCACATCGACTTCCTTTGTGGTTGATTAATCCCTGTAAGGCAGACTTGGGAAAATCATGGGTTATCAAGATGTTCCACGGCTCAATGGTAAATTTTTTAGCATGTAGAGAAAAGAAGAAGTCAAAAATATCTTCTCAAAGATATGATGTTTGGAAAATGGTGATAAATGGCTATGATGATAAACGACATTCAAACCAAAATCAATTATCAAATCCATAGGCCATATGTGTATTGTGTGATAATCTTCACAATCGGGGTGCTGAGAAAATAATTGATCGAAATATTGCAAGAAATATCTAACATTGGTTGCATGCACTGCATGGAATAATAATCTAGAGAAATGATGAAGAAAAGGAGAAATTGATTGAAGAGCAAGCCCAAATTAGAACATCATTGGTAGAAATAGAAGATCTATCAACAAAATATAGAGACCTGGAAAAGTGTTTCCAATTTTTTTATGAGAAGCAATGTGTCTTCAAAGAAGAAATCATTATATTAAAAACCCAGCTAGAAGAAGGAAGGAGAGTTGAAGAGGGAATGAGGAAGCAATACAGAGAAAAGTGTTGAAAATGCAGTAAGAAAATATCAGTTTGAATTTTCCATGGTCAAACTAGAGAAAAATAGAATTTCTACTTCAACATAAATATTGTAGGTAGTTAACTAAGGTGACATGGCACTTGTCACTCAATTAACACAATTAATTCAATTTGGGGAAGCTTTAGTTCAGTTTAATATTGTTGATTGCTAATTTGTAGCAACTCATTTCAGTTAATTTGAGTTATTGTAAGTTAAACTAGTTCTAACTTTTAGAAGAACTAATGGAGGTCAAGTTATGGAAGTGGAACTTCAACCACACTCAATGATCAACCAACTAACTGATTATTCAACCCAAAATATTTTTTTCATGCAGAGAATTCGAGTTACCTATTTGGGATGGAGATTCCAAGGTAGTATACTATCAATTGTAACATATTCCAATGTGTACAGGTGGTGCATGCAGTCAGAGGAAGGACCTAGACGAATTTCGTAATTCAATAGTGGGAAATTCCTTAATAATAAGGGACAATTTCCTCAAGAAAAAGTGAAAAGAAATAGGATCTTGTAGGGATTGAAAATTGGCTAAGTGGTGGGCAAAGTTGGATAATCAAGAAGAGGGATAGTCTATACACTTGTAGGGTGTGCTCAAGGTTGAGTAAGCATATGTATTTCATCTCTATTATCTAATTAATGTAATACATATATGAAGGGGTTTTGAGCAATTTATGTCCCCTAGATAGATCTTTGTGGATGTGTAATGTTTCCTTTTGCATGTCTATGATTTTTGTTCTATATGGTGAATAAACTTCCACAGATCAATAGAGTAGCTTAAAATCTTGTGATTTAGTAAATTTCATCAACACTTTTAGATCTACAAATTAATTTCTACATGGTATAAGAGTTGGATTCACTGTAGAGCATATATTTCAAAGTTGTTATTGCAAGAGGATTGGATTTTCAAGATCAATTACTGAGAACTAGAAGGATAGATTTCTATGGACTAAGGCTCGAGTGTGTTTATGAGGGAAGCTCGAATTATGTTTCTTGGAAGGACCACATGGAGGCAATGCTGGAAGATAATGGGTTGAAGGAATTCATTGATAGTGATTGGCGAGCCCTAGTATTGCACCAAGAATGTTACAACTCCCAAGGGCTCCTCAACTCAAATTATCAACATGGGGTTCATACAAACTTAGAGGTGACAATGTTATATGCACAATAGTTTGGAGTCTACTCATGCACTCTTATTCATGACATTAGATTAAAGTTCTTAGAGACCATTCCTCCTACTGAACTATACTGAAAGCTTGCTAATGAAAGTAAATTTGAAAACTAATTGTAGCTATGAAAGTGGAAATGCCATTTGCTCAACTTGAAGATTCTAATTAATCATTTCATGCAAGGACAAGGGATAATATACTTGTAGAAAGAAAGCTACCCTATCTTACATAATTCATCAAACTAGCAACGTAGTTGCATGTATCATCTACCTATTTCAAACTTGCTTGAAAATCAAAAACCTAACTTGCATCATACTTGTGATTGAAAATAACTAATTCTACTATGTTTTGCAGTGAGGAAAAGGAATGGTTGGAGTGGTCTAGGAGCATCCCTTGATCATAAAATCACAACTTGGGGTCATTTCTCATCTTGAATGAGCTAACATTGAAGCGGGGGTCTTATATTGCGGCAGGAGGGCTTGTAATGTTATAGGAGGGGTTCCAAGAGGATTTTTATGGTGAAAATGATGTCTTGAAGGCATGAAGAGATGGATGGATGTTAGGGAGAGTAAAGGAAGTTTAGGTTGAGCCCCCTAGCCAATCCCAATACCTCTCAGAGGTTTTTCTTGCACCAAGATGAATGTTGACGGTGTCCTAAGTTTATAGATAAAGTGACTATGGAAATAGATTTTTCGGACATAATTGAGGGGTGGAGAGAGAAGATTGAGGAGTCCACAACGGAGGTGGAATAGGTGCCCCCTTGCTGATCAACACAACCCTGTAACCAACCACATGCCCACATCCATTGATCATTAACAAAGTGATATAAACTATGATGGAAAAGATGAGTTGAATTTAAATAACATCTATTTTATGTCATAACACTACTCTAATCAATAAACTGACTTCTAAGATACAAAAACAAAATGTGAAGAAGAACAACTAACATTCATCTATTTCCAAGAAATCATAAACACAATATATTTTTACTAAGATTATGAATCCTTCCAACCATTCTACCACAAGAGAGGTGACGTAGAAGATTGCAATCACATGCTTTTATAGCTTAACCTCTACTAAAATCAAAGAAGCTATGAAATGCTTGGAATCAAGAACAAAACACAAGTACAAAAGAGGGACCAAAGCCTCTAGTTTGGGCTCAAACCTAAGGGTCTCAGCCCTATGAAACTAACTCAAGTGCAACTTAATAACCAACGTCTAATTATCATAAAGTAAAAGTCTCATACATCACATAAAAGTTTAAAATGACAATGTCAAGTTCTAAGAGAAATAACTACACCTAGATGAACTAAAACTTTGAATCCTAATGATCTTTTCATCTTGTTTATATATATAAAATAGTAGTTGATAGAAACTCCCTTAAAAATGAGAACGATTCCCTCCTTGATCTGGGAAATGGTAGATCCATTCCCTCTTCAGCTTCACTTGTACTAGGAGTTATTCAATTTCCAATGAATTCGAACTAGTGAGAGAGGATTTTGTGATCCCAAGCTGAGTTAGGGAGTTAAGGAGGTGGACGAACCCCCTAAATTCTCTTTCAGTTGTCTCCATCAAGCCCCTACGTATAAATTTCCTTAAAAATTATTCTTTTTCCTAGAATTAAACCACATTATGCCACATACTATGACAAACACCTTTTACTCTTCTGTGTAAGCATAATATAACAGTTAATTTGAATTAATGTGAGAAAAGGATAGTTTCAAGGCTGGAGGATGGCATGATGATCTTCAAAATATACCTATTGATGGGTCTCATCATGAACCCCTTGTTCAAGGTGTTTCTCATCCTCTGAGCAACTTAGCCATCCATGTGAAGCTCTTTCATGGCCTTGATGGCCTCTCTAACATACCAAGGCTCCTCAGATGGTGTGCCCTCTTGTGGGTAAAAACTTTCATTTGTTTCTATCTTAGTCCACTCCCTCTACTCTTTTGTTTCATCTCTTCCTTCTTGTAAGCCTAGAAACAAGGGTGGACTGAGTTTGAGTCCTTCCACCTAATTTTCATTCTCTTGATGATTCTCTTATAAAATGGTGTTCTCTCCAAGTCATTCCTTAGCCTTTCAAGAGAATGATATGCTCTGACTTGTAGACTGTGGGGTACGGCATGTCATATTCTCTAGCAAGATTTTAGACTCTCTCTTCCCAACATTCTAAAGGTGTCGTCAAAGTGAAGAATGGTGTGCTCCTGGATAGGAATGTATTTTGGTGCTAAATTAGCATCATTGGAGCTGAGGTTATGATCATTGATGACAGCCTTATGGCTCACTAGCTCTACTCTGATATACAAGGGTTCCTTATCCTCCTTTGTCATTACTTTTTTCATCTCCTCAACCCTTTTCTCCTCATGAGTCAACCAAGATGCAAATCCATTAGTTGCATGTCTCCCAATCTTGAATTAGGATCCCAAAAACTTAGATCTCTCATAGTGAAATTATGCATGTAGAATTTAGCTAACTTTACGCTATCTTCCATACTAGTTTGGTTGCAAAACTCAATAAAATTCATGTAGTCTTGAAGAGGTAGAGACTCATATTGCGTTAGAGTTTTTATTCAAAACTACAACCACTATTTTTTGAGGAATATAACATAATATTTTAATGATTTCCTGCATTGTAGGGCTTCCATAGAGAGACTTGCCATGGTGGCAAGTTGTGTTTCTTTCTCCTGCAACCTCTCTCTCAACCTTATTTTTTCTTCCTATAGTTTCTCCTTCATAATAGGCTCTCTTAGTCTCAAATCACATAATTATTTACACATTTCAATGAATATATCCTCCATGAGGCCCACATCTACCACATTCTTGGATTTGGAAATTTGCATCTACCTGTGGGTTCTGCATCTCTCTATCTCCAACTTATATAGGAGTGGGACTACAATTTTTTCAGGGAATTCCCTTCCTCCTTTAATAAATTTGTGGTAGGACCCCAAGCTAGGTTATGGATCAAGCTCTTGGAGCTCTTGGAGGTCCTTTCCAACTGAGTTTGAGGTGGTTCCTTCCTTTTGTAGCTATTTTTTGTGCTCATATAGCTTCCCTATTCCCCCTATAGCATACTTTTCCCCTCCTATAGCAAACATCATCTCTCTTGTAGCAAACCTTGTACTTTATGTATCTTCTCTCCTTCTGCTTTCTCAAAGGCATCATGTGTCCTTGGCTTCTTGAAGGTTAATTACCTAGTATTAGGCCTATCCACAGATGGTACCGATGACTTGGTTTTTGTTTTAGGAGTGACCTCCTTTTTCCTTCACTGGGTCCTACTTCTTCCTTTTTACTTGGTGATTCATCAATACTGATAGGGGCCTTTGTGGCAGATTTTGGTTTCCCTTGTCTAATTTTGGTGCTCTTCCTGGTTCTGAAATATAGGGGACCTTGTCTTGATTGCCTCCTCTTGGGATTAATAGGAGTGCCCAATGTAGCCAATGTTGCAGCTACTTCTTGTTCAGTATCCCCTTGAGATAAATTTGTTTGATGTGGTTGTTTCTCTACTTATTGGGTTTTAAAAGTCTCCTCAGGGCTTAATCTTTCTTCTACTTTCTTCTCCCCCTCTTATCCTTTAATTTCTACTTCTCTTCCTCTGTCTTTGTTGCCTCATTTTCCTCTGATTTTCTCTCCTCCTCTTCTATTTTTTCTACCTCTTCCTCGTCTATTTTTTCTCTTTCTTATTCTTTTATTTTTCCTTCTTTACCTCCAATGCTAGAGGCTAGTGTTTCTCCAAGTGTGATGGCTTGGGTTTCTAGGAAAGTCTCCCTATCCATGTCCACAAATATAGTCCATAGGATAGGGATCCTCAAGTGTCTCAAAGCATCCATCATTATTAACTTCATGGGACCATGGTGAGCTAAGTATTGGTGCTTTCCTTCCCTCACCTTCTAACGCATATGCATGATTGACTATAGAAGGAAATGGGGAACACTAATTCTTTGAGGGAGAGGCAATTATGCCTTGAACATGAGCTCATGCATCAATACGAAGTGGTAGGCATAAAATACACTGAATCTCCCTTCATGAGATATATATTTGAGGATATGGTAAACTAACTCATCCCAAGGGTAAGGTAGGATTTCTCTTCTTACTCCATTCTTATCTTCTAGAAGCTTCTCTTCTGAATTGAAGAAGTTTTTCCTAGCTATGACATTCACTTCCTTCTTGTCAAAACAATTATGTGTGTGCATGATAGTTTTGAGACAATTATGATCCACTATGGCTCCTTTTTCACCTTCCAATTTCTCCTGTAACTCCTTCTCAACCTTTCTATAACACTTGCAGGCCCTCCTGTACCTTCATCTTATGGCACTTACAGACAAGGTTCAAACTTCTTGGTGGCACCCTAGGTGGTCTCATACAATATCTTGTCCTTCCTCTACCTGTTTTTGGAATAAGTGATGGTGCAAATGATGTTGATCCTAGTACATAATATTCTCTCTTAGAGCACTCTATTAACATGGCAATAAGACAAGTTTCCCTTTTTTACTGTTGTCCCGACTCCTTATAATCATTTCTCTCTCCTCATGATTATCACTCCACTCTTCGAGGACACGCCTCACTTTGAGTTGAAATTTCCATTTTTCATGGGTGACTTAACACAAACTTAACTTTACTAGCCCAGGGTGGCCAAGTTCACTGGAAACCTCCAGCCAATTAAAATACTTATGTCGACATTTACACATTTTAATCATTTTATGCATAGGGAAGAGGTGAGGGTTTCCATACCTAAGCCTACATATGGTTCGAATTGCTGGAGATAGTTGCATGGTAGAACTGGGCCATATAAAATCATGATCAAGGGAGTTGACTCTTTTACTTATTTCCTATGCATGTCCTCATAACTTGATGATGCCTTGATTGTTGACTTTTTTTTGTGTGTGTAGTTTCCTCTCTAATGTACAAGATGTTTCTTCTGGTAGGAAGCATTCCTGAGGATGATGTGTCTCTTTCTAGTTGCAAAGAAGGCTCTATCATGCCTTATGTGGGTGGAAAAAAATATATCATGGTTTTCTGTTGTGACTACACAAGATGCTACAAGAGGAGTTTTCTTCCTATAATAGTCTTTTAATCCTCCCTTAAAGTATTCAGTTTGCATGATGGTGTTGATGAAGATGATGAAAATCCATGAGTATAGGGTTAGATAAATGAGGAACTAGTGTAGAAATTGGAGAAATAGAAAACAATGGCTTATGTGGTTTTTAGAGGTAGGACACAGTGGAAAATTTGAGCAAGTTTTGGCGAAATAGAGTGGGTGGGTGATGGATGGATGATGAGTAAATCATTGGAGGACCCCCTTTATAATTTCCTAGAGGAACCATGATCTTTTGTGATTTTCTCCTCATTGGATCCCCCTCTTGTAGCTTCACAAACTCCTCCTGTAGCATTATAGGACCTCCTGTAGAAATACAGGTCCTTCATGTAGCATCATAGTGAGGAGGTGAAGTTATAGTTTCTTGTTGATTGGATGGATCATAGAAATGGTTATATGAGTGGAGAGTATGGAGATGAGGTGTATTAATGGAAGGATGGGCGAGAGCTTGTATTTTTTGTCCTATAGCCATGAAATCTGCTAACTATGTGCAGTCCTACAAAACAAGAGAAAGGTTAGCAGGCATGGTGTAAGCTTCTTCCTTGTGTTCCTCTTTTCTCCCTTTTGTTTTTTTTTAGACAAGAAGGCTGCCTCTGTGGAGGTTTTTAACTTGCGTGCCTACTTTAGGTGCCTCAGAGGAGGTTTTCACGTAGGGATCTTTGTTTTTCCTTCTCTCTTTTTT
>APFE030748065.1:11213-24935 GCA_000404065.3 Pinus taeda | reverse complement strand
TTCAAGAACAATTGTTGTATGTTGCAAATTTGTAAGTTGGAGTGTTCTCATGGTCTCAAGAGTCATGACATTAATTGCGGCGCCAAGATCTATCAAAGTGTTTGGAATTTGTATGTTGTTAATGATGGTGGTTACTTTGGGAATGCCAAGATCAACATACTTCTCTATGGAAACGGTATTGGTCATAAGGCCTGCTAAATGTCCTATGACATGAATGGTTTGAGGATCAATCCTTTTCCTAGCAGGCTTCTTGAGGCACATGTCTTTGATGGCTTTAGTGTAGATAGGAATGTCTTTTATAGCTTGCAGTAGCGGGATTTTTATGTAGACACTTTTAAGCTCATCTAAGACATCAAACTATGGTATAGACAATGGAGGTTTGATTTGGACCAATCGGTCTGGAAAAGGTGGATGCAATCGTTTCATTTGCTTATCTCTGGTATCATCGTTTGATTTCTTTTGATTTGTCATTTCATTTTCGTTTCCTATGTTTTCTTCTCGCCTATCTGTTATTGGAGAATCTTTCTGGAGTACCTTGCCAGACCTCAAGTTTATGTTTTGCAAGGGTAGTGTGGAATATGGAGTTCCCTCTTCTACATTGTAGGCTGGCCTCTCTGCTCTATTATTCGGATTTGGGACAATTTGAGCAGGAATTTGTGTGGGTCTAGAAGGTTGTGAGTTAGCTGAAAATTGTAGTTGTGGTGGATTTATTGGTGGAGGAGCAGGCAGTGCTTGTTGAGTAGGTTGAGGTGGATAAATAGCTTGCTGAGGACACTGCTGATATGGTTGAGGATGTGATGGATACGGTTGATGATATTGTTGATATGGTTGTGAATATGGTTGGTATGATTGAGGATATGTAGGATAAGATTGAGAGTACTGTTGAGATGGTCTCCATTGTTGCTGTGTGTTTTGGTGCTACCATGGCATGGGTACATTCCATGAATTCTGTGCATACATTTGATCATTTACAGGAAATTGCAAGTTTTGATTTGGGAACATACCTTGAGGTGCTGGCCTTGGCTGCCATGGTCTTTTTGTGCCCATGTAATACATGTTTTCCATCTCTGCATTGGTTTCCATGTTATAGTTCTGCAAAACCTTAACTTTAGGACAGTTAAATATATCATGATGTTCAGTACAGAAAGCACAAACTTGAACGTTTTCTAGAGGACAGTCCTTTAATGCATGTTTCTTCCACCACTTGGGGCAGAAAATAGCCATTACCTGATCTTCAGCTTCTTGTTTCTTTTTGGCTTTTAGAGTGTCAATTTGGTTCCCTATTGTGCTTAATAAATCTGTCTTGAATTCTTCTAACAGGTTGCCTATCTCAGCCCTTGTGACACTTGTTGAATTGGACTTAGTGGACTTGGATGACAAGGTTCTTTTTCCCATTTTAGCTCTACTCCTTGAATACTTTTCGCATAGATCAACGATTTCTTCAAAGGGTAAAACAGAAATGTCACCTTTACCCATTAAGTTGAGGTCATCCATGTATTCCTCTCGGATACCTTTCAAGAATATTGTACGGGTCAGTTCAAGAGGCATAGTTTGGTGTTTAAATTTTTGTAAGTTATAGACAAACCGTTCCAAGTATTCCTCTAAGGTTTCATCCTCTTGTTGGCTCATTCTAAAGATGTCATATTTAGAGTCTTTGGATCTGTAGTAGGGTTGATATTTCCTTAGAAATACTTTTCTCATACCATCCCAATCAGTGATAGTATGCTCACCAAGCCTCATGAACCATCTTAAGGCTGATGCCTTTAGTGTGGCTAGAAAAAGTCTAAGCCTATGGGCATCATCAGTATAGCCATATGTCCAACATACAATGTCAAACTCAAACAAGAATGAGTTTGGATCTTCTGAAGCCATACCATAAAAATTAGGTAGCACTGATGGGGGTATGTTTTTCATTTTGATCTCATCATCTTCCTGTGGTTCTTGTATGGGAAAAGGAAAAGTTGACTCCTCTTCATCTCTCTGTCCTTGATGTGGTACTGATCCATCTCCTTCCTCAGCCATCTTGATAGATTTCTCTGTATCAGAGTCACTTGTTTCAAAGAGGCGATTAAGGAAAGAGTGTTCAGTCTCTGGGGAGTGTTCAATCAGTGTGCTACTTTCTCCTTGTATGGCAGACCTAGGAAAGTCCCTTTTCTGTGATTTATGTGTTAATAAAGTTTGCCTTTCGATGAGAGTAAGTCTCTACCTTGATTTTTGTTTATCCTCTAATGCTTGAATGATATTTTCCTCAGCTAGTGTTGAATTCTTTACAGAGTCTGCTCTTGATGATGATGGGTTAGTTTTTGAATGGTGGGGGGTTCTTATGAATCTACCCTGATTGTCTCTAAACCTAGGCATAAATGAACATGACTTTAACTGTGTTTTTGTTTATTTTTGCTTATTGAATTTTTTTTTCTTTTCAATCCTTTAAGTACGCCTCCCCGGCAACGGCGCCAAAATGTAGTGTCCTATTTAGGGTGCTAGACTGGGCTAAATTTATTGTCGACCAGGGTGCGTAGACTTAGAGGCGTGTGCCTAAAATATATAGACATAAAGGATCTAATCTAAGCCTACTCTTCCTAATTACAATGCTATGACTTGATTTAATATCAAACTATCAATCAAATATCAACTAAGCATCAAACCATGTATCACTATCAGCTAAGATTCAATTCATAACATGCTGTGTATCACTGTAATTAAAGGTTTTGGTCTCCTTACAGAGACATCAAACATAAAACCTCTGTTCAATGCTACTCAACATTCATGAACATTCATTACAATCATGCAAAGTGAAAATCGTAAGCATACAGTCCATGACAGTGCTTTACAAGGCAACCCTAGATCGAATCCCTTATAGGATATAATTCACGATCCAAATGATAAACATATAAACAACGCATTCATAAATACATAAATATAAACATTGATTTAATCACTGTGCATATATATCAATATCAAATACCAATCAAATGCTTTGACTGTAAACGTAATTAAAATAACACTGTAAACGCAATTAAAATGACAACAGTATACCATGTACGCAGGGCCCGTCCGCGTTCTTGGTATACCGAGCTTGTTATCCCACGATCACCGTATTAAAACAACGCTTTGTGATTATAATGCAAGTCTTATTTGTATTAAATCGAAGCTCTGTTCATGAAGCGACAAGTAAAACGTAAACGAACATACAACCAGGTTCAGACTTATATTTACATATGGTTCACATCCCTTGAAAATGGATGTTTATCCATGAGCGGCTGTTATCGCTTTTACCAAAACACAAAATGTTTCTATCCTAGCTTACACATATAAAAAAAAAAAGGAAACAACTAAAAATCGATTTGAACTATGACTGTGTGCTGTTGCTGCCTTTGTCGCCAACATGCCATAGTTGACCAGTCGTTGACCGCGCATGTAGGAGGGTTGTTTCCACTGCGGGATAGGTGCTTGTCCATGCTTGGACATTCCACTTTTCACCCATACCTTTCGCTCTGGCCTGGCTGTCATGCCACATGTCAAACAATAAGCCATTTACAGGTTGTTGGGACTTCCTGTAGTCATTTTGGCCAAAAAGCTTCTAATTTATTAACACAAAACCCTTAAATCAATTTAAATGCAATTCAACAACTATAAGACTATTAATTAATCAATTTCCAAGGCATTTGAGGGATAAATGATGAAAAGAGGTAGGTAATTGTCATGTTTTGGGAGGGAAAAAGGGGTCATAGAATGGTACCAACAACCTGCCTGCCGCTTATGATCAAGGGCGCAGCTGAAGGACTCAGCCATTAAGATAAATAAGTAGGGGGAAGGAGGACAACCTTGCCTCAATCCTCTTGAAGATTGAAAGGCGGGGCCAGGCCTGCCATTGACAAGGGGAGCTATCCAAGGTCCAGAGATACAAGCTCTTATGAGGTCGAGAAATGAAGAAGCAAAGCCCATTTTTTGAAGAGTAGCAAGTAGAAAGGAGTGCCTGATTCTGTCAAAGGCATTTGCCAAGTCTAATTTCAGGATGAAACCCTTTTCGTTCCTGAAGTGGCTCGAATGAATGGCTTCCTGAAGTAAGAGTATGGAAATTGAGATTTGCCTATTGGCCATGAAGCCACCTTGATTTTTAGAAATTAGCATTGGCAAGAGAGGCTTGAGTTGGGAAGCAAGGGTTTTTGTGAAGATTTTATAAGAAGAATTGCATAGGGATATGGGGCAGAAACGAGAAAAAATAGAGGGACGATTCTCCTTGGGGATGAGGATTAGGTGGGTTGAATTTGTGTAGCCTCCCATTTTATTTTTCCTTTGAATCCATTTAAAATATTTGATGAGATCCTTTTTGATAGTTTCCCAGTGCTCCCTATAGAAGCAAATTGGGAAGCCATTTGGTCCTGGTGCTTTGTCATGCTAGAGGCCCCAGATGGCTCCCTTGATTTCTTCTTCCTTTATCTCTTCGATCAATCTTTCATTTGTTTTTGCTGCGATCTTGTTTGGCATGTGCTGTAGGAGATCAAGATAGTTTTCTTCTTCCCCTTTTTCAGTTAATAGCTCTTTGAAGTGTTCTGACGCAGCGTTTTTGATAGCAGCTTGATCGTTATGCTGAATGCCTGTGCTATCTGTGATAATTGTTATGCTGTTTCTCATTTGTCAAACAGTGGCTTGCTTGTGGAAGAAAGTCGTATTCCTGTCTTCGCTCTTCAACCAAATCTGCCTTGATTTTATTCGCCATTTCTCTTCCTCTTCTCTTCTAATACTATATAACTGACTGTAGAGATTTTCTTCCTGATTTTTTTCCACTTGATAGTACTCTTGCTTTTCCATTGAATGATGGAAATCTTTGATTTTAGCTTTCACTTCTCTTTTCTTTGCTTCCGGTTATTTATAATGAGTTTTTGCCCAATCCTTGAGTGCATTCTTTACATTCCTGAGTTTGCTTTCTCATATGAAACTTGGAGAGCCTTCAACGTGCTGTCGCCAAGTTTGTTGGATCAAATCTTTGGCTGTCGCAATGTCATTTCATAAATGGCTGTATTTAAAGGGGAGAGGGTCCAGGGGGCAGTGTCATGGGTTAAAGCAGTGGGGTAATGGTCTGAAGCTGCAAAGAGAGGGATGGAAGCATAAACAACTGTACAGGTGGAAAGAAGGGACACATTTACCAGGATTCAATCAAGTCTTTCCATAATATTGCTTTTCGCCAACCTCTGGTTACTACACGTGAATTTACGATTCTTTGGGATTATATCAACAAGATCACCATGCTGCATTACATTCTCCAGCTGGTTTCTAAAAGGGTATGGGGTGAAGCTTCCTCCGCGTTTTTCATTAGCATGTACGATGAGATTTAAATCTCCAACTAAAATTATGTTGTTGTTATCTTCTTCCGCTATATTGTTTCTAAGGGAATCCCAGCAAGCTTCCTTGTCCCTATAGTGGTTCGAAGCATAAACATTGTAGATGACAAGATGTTGACTGCTCATATTGTTCTTCAAGACAATTTTGATCCAGTGCTATTCTACTATTTCTGTTGTATTGTTCCATTTATCTTGTTGCCATAGCATAGCAATTCCTCCTAAGGCTCCTCTGGAATCACACACACACCCTTTGTATTGCTTATGCTGTTCAATAATTTTGTTCATTTCTAACCTTCCCTGTTTTGTTTCTTGAAGTAAAACAATATCTGGTCTCTCTTGATTAATTAGATCTTTTAAGGCATTTGATTTGGAGGGGTGCCCTAACCCCCTGTTGTTCCATGAGAGTACTTTCATCATTTCAGATGAGGGATGCGAGGAGTTGATCTCCCTCCTTGGTCCTTGTTTACTAAGTCCTTGTCTATTTGTCCTAGAATATAGGATTCTATGGGGTTCTTAAGACCCGTTGCTATATCTTTTTGCGCATTTTCATCTTTGTGTTGTTTGGCAGATTTTCTTCCGGGCTTCTTTTGGTTGTCAAGGGTGGAACCATGCTCCTTAGAACTGCTTCTAGTGATTTTGAGGGGGGGGGGGGATTAGTCGGGAGGGATGAGGAGATGAGAGGGGAAGGGGAGAATCTGAAGGGTCAGATTGAATCACAGCAGTAGGGGTATCCTCAGGAGGAGAGAGGATGTGAAAGGGATTGGAGGAAGGAGAGGAGGAATGGGGATCGGGGAAGAAGGGAGGGTGGGGTGATGAGGGGGGAGGAGATGAGGGTGGAGGATTGGGGGGAGGTTGAGAGGATGGGATAGCTTCATGAGATGGTTTAGGGTTAGGGGTTGCCTTTTTTTTTACTGTTTCCCATTGCTCTTCTTGTGGAGAGTTTTCAACATTAATAAGTTTAATGCAACGATTGGCAAAGTGGCTGTATTCGTGACATACCTTGCACTTGAAGGGGATCTATTCATAGTCAAGTTGCTGAATATGAGTCCAATCGTTAACCTTGAGCTTGATGGCTTTCAACAGGCCTTTTCCCAAATCAACTTCTACACAGATACGAGCACAGACCTGCATGTTGTCTTTAGGTTCGCTCCGATCGATGTATTTCCCTACAACATTCCCAATAGCACACACTGATTCATCTCCCCAACAGTGCAGGGGGAGGTGAGGAAGTCAGACCCAAACAGGAACAACACTAGGAATGTCCAACTCTAGATCAAAGTCTGGTGTCCATTTATTGAGATATAATCCTCTGGAATCCATGAAGTAAGGCCCATTATGGAAGATTAAGTCCTTGTCTTTGTTTCGAAATGAAATGTAAAGTATCATTTCCCACAAAATCTGATAGATATTTTCCCCTGAGTTTTGTCTGACTAGTTCCTTTCTACCCACCTCTGCACTGTTTTTGGAGAGGGCGAGAGTCCTGTAAATTATCTAATAAGTCCTCTTTTTGCCAAGGCGAGGGCAACCATATAGGGCAAGGTTGGAGGTAGAGATACTTCCTGCAACCCATCAAGCTTTTTCACAAACTTCGAAACTGTGGGGCGAGTTCGTTGTGGAGGAAAAGATCTAACCAGGTCAGAGAATGCTTGTTGAAGAACTGCCTCCTCTGGTGGAACCTCCGGAGGGGCCATGCTGAGAGGCCGAGGGCCGAATCAAGATCGCAGGCAGCAGGCGGCGGCCGGAGTAGAAGCGCGCGCGATTGTAATGTCCATATGATATTAGTTTATATAAATATTAGAGTAAAATAGTTAGTTATATTTTTATTAATATAGGTTTAAGGGACCATTCTACATTTATATTTATATTGTAAACTAAATTATAAAATTAATAAATTAATTAATTTTAATTTAATAGTTATTTATTAAGGTTAATAAATATAAATGATCCCCACACAAGAATATTTGATAATTTTAATTTGTTAATAAATTATTAATATGATTTAATAATAAATTAATATTTTAAACTAAATTAATTATTAATATTTATTAAATAAATGTCGGAGTGATTAAGGTTTGAAATTAATTTAATATTCAATTATTAATTAATTAATTAATATTTTTATTATTATTCTTATTATTATTTATTTTTTTTTTTTTTAAGGGTTAAAGATTGTTACAAGATTATTTTCCTTATGTTATTAGAATCATAAATTAAGTGCTATTAAAATACCTCAAACTATATCAACCACACCTCAAAGAAACAAGGCCACAAGATATGGGGAACAAGGGAAAAAACTAAGAAGATAACAAGATCAAGCTAAACCTAGGGAGGGGAAGAAAGGAAGAAAACGACTAGGAGGAGAGGGTTGGGACCCAGCAACTACTGATCTTCTAGCCATCCTCTCTATTGAGATTGTTCACCTTTTTTCAATCTCAAGGGCTTCCCTAAATTTCCGGTGGTGGAAATACGAAACTCTAGCAATCACACTAGCCTCTTCGATACATACATGATGATTGGATTTCTCCACATGCTCTCCTAAAGCAGTTGACTTGGTTCTCCTATGCTTAAGATCAGTTGCGTGCTCACTAATCCTTTGATTAATGGAGCGACCCGTCTCACCGATATGGGGGGTCCCGCAAGAACAAGGAATAATATATACCCCTTTCATGTCCTTAGGATCGATAGGATCCTTCACAGATCTGAGGGACTTACGAATGGTGTTAAGAGGTCTAAAGGTCGAGGGGACATTATGCTTCTTAAGAATCCTCACAATCCTATCAGTGGTTCCCTGAACAAATGGAAGATGGACACTAGGAACCTGTTCCTTTGGTTCTCTTCTAGATAACAAATTCTTAGCTGCTTGAGGAAAGCCTTCTGTCACATGTATCTACTATAACCATTCTCAACAAAGACATTAAGGAGATGGGATTTTTCCTCCTCGAAGCTTTTTTCATCAGAGATCCTTAAGGCACAAGTAGCAAGGGTGTTGAGAACCCCCAACTTCTCAGTCGAGAAATGGTGGGAACTAGCATGAAGATACTGCTCCGTATGAGTTTTCTTAGTTGTTGTTGTTTTTTTTTTAAATGTTGATTACTTAAAAAAAAATAAATAAATAAAAAAAAAAAAAAATTATCTTGTAACCATAAAGAATTTGGAAAAAAAATATAATAAAAACCTATAAAGTTAAGTAAGTAAAAATATAATTTTTTTAAAAAACATTAACCAAAAACTAAAAAAATTAAAAAAAATTAATTAGAAAAATAGAAAAGTTAGAAAATAAATAAATTAAAACGACTAAAATAAGATTAAAACTTACAAAAAACTAAAACAAACAAATCCTACTCAAATTAAACAAAAAAAAATGAAAAAAAAAAAAATATATAATAAATTATATATTATAATAGTATAATAATATATATATATATATATAAACATTTAAATGTTAAACGAATATCTATTTTTATATATATATTATATATATTATATATATATATATATATATTATATTTATATTTTATTAACCCTATATGTTTTATTTAAAAAGCAGATTTTTCTGTATACTATATGTCTGGTTGACAAGAGTTACTTATATTTTATTTGTGGACAATCAATTTAAACCATCAAAACAATATATTTACCATCTCTCTACGGTAATAATTTAGGGTGATGTATTTACGATCTCTCTGCAGTAATAATTTAGGGTGATGTATTTACGATCTCTCAGCGGTAATAATTTAGGGTGATGTATTTACGATCTCTTTGCGGTAATAATTTACGATCTCTCTGTGGTAATAATTTATGATCTCTGCGGTCATAATTTACGATCTCTCTGCGATAATAATTCACGATCTCTCTGCTGTAATAGAAAAAACAATTTGGGGCATGTGCGTCTGCGGTCTGGCTTGCTGATATCAGGTACACACATTCCTTATAATTTTTCTAATAAGTATCTACTCATATATTTTCAAGTATGAATAATTCACCACAATTACCAAAGATTACCAAAGGTAGACTTAGCACAGTTACTCTACAGAGCCTCTAAGAGTATATAGAGTCTTTAGAGAAATGTAGAGATGAAAGAGAAGTCAAGCTACAAACAGAGTTATCAGCCATGTTGGAAAATAAATTCACATCTCTTGAAGACAAGATCTAGAAACAAATAGAAAATAAAATAGAACTATTGGAGAATAAGATGGAGGCAATGGAGGCTAGGTTGCAGGTTATAGAAAAACAAAACCAAGATATGAACCAAACATCCCAGCAAGTAGATGTTGATACTTTATAGATTCTTAAAATGAAGGACATGATTAAAGAGCTAGAAGAAAAAGTTAATAGCCACCTCACTCCAAATAGTGTGGCAGGTAAATTAGATATCAAACCAATTAAAAATGAAATGAAAAAATTGATAGAATTAGACCATGAGCGTAACAAAAGGGCCTTGAACCTTATAATCTTCGGTTTGAAAGAGGAGGTAGACAAGGATGCTTTAGCCATAGCCCGGACAGAATTACATAACAGATTACAAATTGAAACAACGTGTCTCACAGAAGCAACAAGGTTGGGGAGACTAACTGAGAATAAAGGAAGGTTGATCCAAATAAAGGTGAGCTCTACTGACCATAAGTGACATACTTAGTAAAACCTCAAGTCTAAAAGGAACAAGAATATTTATAAATGAAGATCTCATTCCAGAAGATCAAGCAGAATTGAGAAAGGAGGTTCAAAAGGTCAAGGAAGCTAGGAAGGAAGGATAATGGGCAATAATCAGAAATAGAAAAGCCGTTATTCAAGATAGAAACCAAAAAGATAATAATAAATAGCAATTTAACATTCTCCAGATTCTTTCTTGGAACTGTCGGGGCTTTCCATGGAACAAAGGCCCCAAGCTAAGTTGGATCTCGAATGATGTTGATAATATTTTGCTTGTTGAAACTTGGGAGCATGAAGACTCTAAGGTCCCTAACATAAATGGCTTTACATTATGGTCTACCTAGAATAAACGATCCTCCCGTAGAGGCATTGAGGGTATAACTTGTTACATCAAGAAGAACATCTCTCCCCATGCTAGGATTTATAAAATCGACCCTTACAACCAATATAGTTGGATATAAATTACTGACATCTATGATAAAAAGACCTACATATCAATCTGTTATTTCCCCCCCATCAATTCTAACTTTTATAAGAAAAAGAATCTAGATAAAAATAGTCCTTTCAATGGTTTAGAGAATGATATTTCTAGCCTAAGGAATGAAGGAAATATCCTTTTAATGGGTGACTTTAATGCTCGAACTTCAAGCAACCAAGTTATTCTTCTAAGCAATCATTCCAGCCCTAATCCTCTTTGGTTAGACGAAGACCTTCCTCTGGCTAGCTGGTATAAAAGGAGCTCTAAATACCTCTAGGAGAATTTGTTTAGGTCGGAGCTAGTCAAGCTTTGTAGTGCTCAGGATCTCATTTGCAACGGTCTAAAGAAGTGGCCCAATTCTAGCCAGATGACTTGCATCCATGGGCTTGGTAGCAGCGTGGTAAACTATGTTATCTCCGATCTCCCTCTATACAATGAAATAACAAATTTTGACATCTTAAACGACCACGAGCTTGACTCTGATCATAGGCATTTACTTATAACTCTCAATTTTGTCATGCATAGAGATCCCATAGAAGATAATCCTTATAGCAAAAAGAAGTTAATCTTTGATAGAAATAAAAAAGATTTATTTCTAAATGAATTAAAAACTAATTTGCTTCCTTTATCTAGTATAGACAACATAGAAGATCTCTATCATAATTTTATTACAACCCTCTCATATTCTATTAACAAGTTCTCAATTGAAGTTTCAAGTAATAAAAGAAATAGCAAAACCAACCCATGGTATGACAAAGATTGTTAAAGTGCGAGGAGAGCAATTAATGAAGTTGTAGATGAATCTCTTAAAATTGGTAAGGTAAAGATATATAAAGCCCTAACTAAAAGGAAAAAAAGGCAGTGTATTCGTAAAAGACAAGAGAATCTCTTACACCTCTGCAAGGTAGCTCCTAAGAAATTCTAGAGGTAGATTCTAACTAGGAAAACTAAAGATAATAATAAAAATGCTTTACACGACTGGAATTCCTATCTTAAAAAGATTTATAAATCTCCAAATGTCATGGATAACTTTGAAACCCTGCTCACAACGAAAGAAGTTTTCTCATTAGAAGACATTGATGCTACGGTTAATCACTTGGCTAGTGGGAAAGCTAAGGACGTTGAAGGTTACCAGGCAGAAATCTTAAAAATTGGAGGTCTTGTCCTCATCCCCCACATTCACAAGCTTTTCAATCAAGCGATCAAGCAAGGGTTCCCTAAACCATGGACTCAAAGCCTCATTATCCCTAGTTTTAAAAGTGGGGATACAAATTACCCCTCTAATTATCGGACAATTATGAGCAACCCTCTCCTAGCCAAGTTATATGGTATTATTTTGGAAAGGAAGTTGAGCATATGTCTTGAAAGTGAAGGTAAGCGGACTAAAGGTCAAGTGGGTTTTAGAAAGAAGCACTCAACAACAGACCACCTCGTTACGCTTAGGATCATTGTGGAGGAATGTCGCAATGATAAATCCAATCTCTTTTGTTGCTTTGTGGACTTTAGAAAGGCTTACGATACGGTTCCTAGAAACAACCTTTGGAACAGATTAGAAGAGCTAAAGGTTTATTTTGAGTTGAGAGCTACTGCTATAAGATTATACGAGAATGTAATTGCCAAGTTAAAGAGCAATGAGGGGTGGTCGAAAGATATTAGTTGTAATATCGGAGTTAAACAAGGTTGCCCCCTTTCCCCTACCCTATTTGGAATTTACATCGATAAGCTACAAGGTTTTTTAGAGGAAGCAAGATGTGCTGGCACGATCTTAGCCGGGATAGTCATCATCCTTCTTCTCTACGCTGACGATATTGATCTTCTCGCAAGGTGCCCATCTGATCTTGATAAGCAACTTATACTTCTTAAGGATTTCTGCTCTACCATCGGTATGATTGTTAACGCTGACAAAACAAAAGTTATGATTATCAAATCCAAGAAGGACACTTACGCTAATTTTATGTATGACAATAGTAACTTGGAGGAAGTGTCTTCCTACAAGTACCTAGGAATTGATATTCATCACAAGCTCAATTGGAACTATAACATTGAGAAAAGGGTTAATGGGGGATGGAAAACTTATTTTGGTCTTCAAAATAATTGTGAAATGGCAAACCTTGTAATGTGGGATAGAAAGAAGTTCCTCTTTGAAACTTTAGTCACTCCAGTTATCTTATATGGATGTGAGGTTTAGGGTTGTAGCATCTCTAGAGAATCCTGGAGAAAGATTGAGCAAATCCAAAAGCGTTTTATAATGTATAACCTCAAAATTAAAAGCAACACACCCTATCCTATTCTCCTTATAGAAGTGGGTCTTTCCCCTATCGAGAGCCTAGCTATGACTAGGCTTCTGTTGTACAAGCACAAACTCAATAACATAGGAGACCATAGACTTCCTAAGCTAGCTTTAAATTCAAGCCAAAACCACCTGAGGCTCAAACGAGGTTGGTATAAAGACACCAGGGCCTGGTTAAACCATTGGGAGATCGACGAGAATGTTGCATTGCAAAACATTAATAACATTTAAAATATTGTTACTTCTAAGTTCAAAGAAAAAATGTGGTGTGAGAAAGATTTAGCAGCTAAAAGAAAATTAAGATATTATAAGGAGGTCATCAACCCCACCCTAGAAGATCAAAAACATCTCTTTGTTTTAACTAACTCAAAGAAGAAAATTAATATAGCCAAGATTAGAACGAACTCTCATGAGCTCCATAATGAAACGGGTCGTTGGGCAGTTCCTAAAACACCATGGATGGAAAGGTTCTGCCATCTCTGTGAGAATACAAACATCGAGGATGAAAATCACTTCCTCTTAGAGTGCCCTGCGTACAACCACATTAGATCTCAGTTTCAAAATCTTTGTTGCAATACTGACCTTCCTATCCTTTTACGTTGTCAAATTTATAGTGAGCTCGAAAGGCTTCTCTCCAAGCTTTTTGAGCATAGGAATAAAATATTAAATCAAACTAAATAATTTGTTTCTTTAGGTCCGATAGACCAAAGTTTGGTCTCAGTGGACATTAACCACCACCACCATCATCATCATCATCAAAAATTATTTTTAGTATTGATTTATGATGATGATGATGATTAAGGTTTATTAAGACAAATGCATCCAACTTCAAGAAAAGAAAAAGAATCTAATTGTGATTTAACAAAATCTTATTTCCGTGATTAAAAAAAAAAGCCTTCCAAGATCGTTGTAGTTGGGTTGGCTTAATAAATCAAGAAGATTGGAAGTGTGGCACATGTTAG
>APFE030748065.1:0-11193 GCA_000404065.3 Pinus taeda | reverse complement strand
ACAAATTTTTAAACAATTTTTATTTATTTATTAATTTTTTTAATGACTTACGCCTCCACCTCCCGGCTTCCCGTGGTGGCGCGGCCCTGTGCAGAGGGGTTGCATGCAGCCTCCTTTGCCTAGGGTGCGCCACCATAGGCGGCCGAGCGACAGCGGGCCGATTCCCGGAATCGACCTGCTGCTGCCCTGCCACCCGTGGTGTCGTGGCCCTAGGCGGAGAAGGCTGCATGCAACTCCCTTTGCCCAAGGTCGCGCCACCCACGAGCGTGGCGGGTCGATTCCCCTCCACTCAAGGGTCGCGCCACATCGGGGTCTCAGCGCCTTCACAGGGTCGCGCCAGCATGGGCGGCTTGGGCCAGCGGCGGGTCGAATTGCGCCACACGTGCGGCCGAGGGCGGGTGCAGCCCTTCCGCCCAGGGTTGCGCCACCACGGGCAGTCGGGAGTTAGAGGGCGTGAGTCAATTTTTTTAATTTATTTTTAACTGTATTAAAATATTGTTTAAATTTATTTATATTGTATTTTATTTATTTATTTATTTAATTGTATTATTTATTTTTATTTATTTTTTTTTTTTTTTTGTTTTTTTTTTTAAGTTTATATTTTATAAAAAACTAATAATTTTTTTAAAAACCATTATATTCCCCTGTCCATATCCCTTGATCCAGTCTGGTTAGCCGTTTCCCAGTCAAATATAGTCGTTAGCCATTTTAGCTGACCAGTTCAATATAATTGTTGCCTGGTCAAATATAGTTGTTGGATGTTTTGCTCTATCTATTTAACATGCAACCTGGATCTGAATCTTCAACTTGTCCTGACGATGAACCACACTCGTTGGTTCGAAACGCGTCGACAAATGCATTCAAATGTGATTTACGCCGAAAAATCTTCTCAAAAATCTTGATGTGGATCACAAAAGCTTAAATTCAACAAACTAATAATTTGTTTATTTCATTTTAAATATATAAAAAAGCTTAAATTCAACAAACTAATAATTTGTTTATTTTTCATTTTAAATTATCTATAATAAATAAAATTGTTTTCAAAAGGTTTTTTTTTTAAATAAATCTTTAAATGTTTTTTATTTTTTTTAATAAAAACATATAGATTTGTTTAAATTTAATGTTTTTTTTTTTTTTTTTTTTTTGAAATACATATAATATATTTAAATTTTGTTTGTTTGTGTTTTGTTTTGTTTTTGTTTTGTTTGTTTTTGTTTTTTTTGTTTGTTTTGGTTTTGTTTTGTTTTGTTTTTTTTTTTTTTAACTCAAACGGTTATATTTTTATTGATTTGAAAATTCTTGGGTCTGATCCCAGGCAGCTTCAGTTACATTACATACTTCACCCTATTGCTAATTAAATCTGCTTGCTTTTCAAGGCATATGTATATTGCTTTCGTTGTTTATAATTAGGAGTTCTTTCGTCAAAGAGTTGCCTTTATTTGCCAGCTGATCTGCTTCCCCATTTGATTTTCTGAGAATATGGTAAAACTTACAGGTATTAAAGTCTAACATGACTCTCTTCAACCTGTCCTGAATTTTGTTTAGGCTAGCATTTCTAAAAGGGTTTGCCATCTTCATGCTCTTTATTATTAGTTCTGAGTCTCCAAACACTTGGATATCTTTAGCTCCTTTGTCTCTTGCAATGTTGCATGCTTTCAGAAGCCCGAGGATCTCTGCTTGGTTGTTAGATTTCTGGTCGAGTCCCCAGCTGAAACAGTCTTTTGCAATCCCATCTATGGAGTATATGACTCCCCCTACTCCTGCACTTCCTGGATTACCTTTGGATGCTCCGTCAAAGAAAATAGTGGTTAAATTTTGAGTCCGCCACCATAGTTGGAATTTGTCATCTTCTTCTCTTATGCGCCATTCCTGGTTTGCCTTTTTTGGAGAGGAAATCTGCTTGTGTGGATGAGGCTCTAGCGTACCAAGCCATATTTTTTCTTTAGGCATTAACAGAGGGTCTTCTTTAAAATAATGTTGTTGAGCTGCTTCCAGTAGGAAAGATTTAGCTTTTGCTGCTACTTTCAATGGAGTGTGACTTATTTCTCTGAAGATCTGCTGATTTCGAGCTAACCAAAGCTGCCAGCATACATACTTTGGGATAGTTGTCCATATTTTTTTCCAGAACGATTTGGAGGGGATGCACTGGAGATAAATTCTATTCCAGTTGGCATATAAATCTGCTACAGAGGTTTGTGAAGGAATAGTAATCTGAAAATTTTGTAATATAATGCTCCATACCTGTTTTGCAAAATTACATTCCAAAAAAAGATGCTGAGCTGTTTCTAGGTTGCTGTTGCAAAGTACACATCTGTGGGGTCCTGCTATATTCCTTTTTGCCAAGTTGTCACCTGTTAAAAGTTTGTTATGAGCCAGGGTCCAGAAAAAGAGGTTTACCTTCGGAAGGGCTAAAGGATCCCATACATTCTTCCAAAAGGCCGAGTTTTCTCTGCTGTTATTTAAGGTCTGCACTGCTCTATATCCTGCTGTTGTTGTGTAGATTCCGGTCTGGCCCCACCCCCATTTGTCTTTCATGGTTCTGTTGATGGGCGCTGCTTCCTCCAGCATATCTTCAAACAAAGTTTGCTGATGTGTTAACCTCTCTGGAACTCCATGAAAGTCCCATCCAGCCCAATCCCCACGTTGATCCCACTTTGACAAGTCGAAAACAATATTAACTCCTGCCTGCTTCAGCCAGTCCCTGAGGTTAGCTATATCCTCATTGTCCCTCAAGGGTTCTTTCCCCATAATTCTGTCATTCCATAAATGGGTGAGCTTGCCATTACCTGGGATCTTGTAGACATGTTTGATGAAAAACTTACTGCTCTTGCAGCAAAGTTTCCATACCTGCGTACTATTGATTGTATTTGCATTCTGAAGATTGCTGAGATTTTTGTTGGGACTGTATTTGGACCTCAGTATTTCACTGACCGGATGTGTGGGTTCGTGTAACAGCTTCCAGAGGATCTTTCCTCCCAGAGCTAAATTTGTGAGGGCTGGGTCTCTGATTTGCAACCCTCCATCTGCCTGTGTTTTTCTTACCACATCCCATTTTACCAAATGAATTTTATTTTCATTTCCCTTTCCTCCCTGCCACAAAAATCTCTGAGCAATTTGGAAATTTGCTCTGACACGTTTCTTGGAGCTAGGAGGAACGCTGCCTGGTATATTGGAAGCGCTGAGAGAACTGATTTAATTAAGATTACCTTTCCTCCCTTCATCAGCCAGTGACCTCCCCACGCTGCGATTTTGGCTTTTATTTTCGATATTAAATCGCTCCACAACGATCTTTTGTTTGTTCCTGATGTAATGGGGAGTCCTAAATACCTGAAATTGTCCCAATTTACCTGTCCTTTGAATCCCAGGAGCGTGGTTATGTCTGATAGCTCCCTCTGCTCTATATTCCAGCTATAAACTTCTGTTTTATTTTCATTTATTAACGCCCCTGAGACTCTACAGTATTTGTTGAGGGTTGCATTTATGGATCTGGCGATTCTTTTTGTGGCTCCTCCTAAAAGAATTGTATCGTCAGCAAATAACGCATGATTCTGTCCTTCTGCTCCATGGAATGGCTTAAGGCCCGGAATGTTGCCTCTTGATTTTTCTTCAGCAAGTTTTTGACTTAGAGACTCCGCCATTAAGATGTACAATGACGGGGAGAGGGGGCATCCCTGTCTGATGCCCCTCTGCGTTTGGAAAAAGTTCGTGGGACGCCCGTTGACTAGCGGGGCGATCCAAGGATTTCCTATACAGGCATTAATTAGATTTATGAATTGCTGCGAAAACCCAAATGCCATCAGAACCTTGCAAATGAATGAACGGTCCACTCTGTCAAATGTGGAGGCCATATCTAACTTGACCAGCATGCCTTTTTCCTTCCACTGTTTGCTGGAATGTATAATCTCTTGGACCTGTATTTCATTGTCTGTAATATTTCTGCCTTCCACGAATCCGCCTTGAGAAGGTGAGATCAATTTTTTTAGCAATGGCTTGATCTTGTTAGCGATCAATTTTGCCAAGATTTTGTATGAGGTGTTACACAACGATATCAGCCTGAACCTGGCGAATGTTTCCGGGTTGATCTCTTTGGGGATTAGCGCGAGGTATGTAGAATTTGTTCCTCCGCCTACCTTAGCCTTTTTCATAAATCTGCTTATCATTTTGTATAGATCAACTTTTATGATATGCCAGCACGCCTTATAGAAATGGACTGTAAATCCATCGGGTCCGAGAGCCTTATCTACATCCATGGACCAGACTACTTTAATAATTTCTTCCTCCGTGGCTGGCCTGCATAGTTCTGCATTTTCTTCAGGGCTAATCAGATTTGGGATATTAGACATGAAGTCCACAATTTCTTCATCGTTGCTGTGATTTTCTTTCCTATATAGATTCCTGAAATAGTTTTCTGCAGCTGCCTTGATCTGATGATAACTGTTGCATACACTGCCCTCTGGAGTTTTAATCTCTGCTATGTGATTCCTGGTCAATCTCGCTCTGTATTGTCGATGGAAGTAGGAAGTGTTTCTGTCTCCGGCCTTCAACCACAAGCTCCTGGATTTTAATCGCCAGTATTCCTCCTCCTTTCTGAAGGTGTGGTGTGCAGAACATTGAGCTTTTGTTTCTTTCTCCAACAAATCTGCAGTTATATCTATGTTTTCCATCTCTGTTTGCAAATTTTGGAGTGCCTGGACTGTCTCCTTTCTTTGCTCGGTAGGGGTATGCACTGGCTTTTTTATCCAGTTCTTCAGTGCATATTTAGTTGCCTTTAACTTTTGCTCCCAGACATAGCTAGGAGATCCCAATACCGGTTTGTCCCAGGCTGCCTTTACTGTCTCTTCGAAGCCTTCCTTCTCAATCCATAGGGGGCTGAATCGGAAAGGTATGGGTCCTAAGTCTTTTTCATCTTCTAGAAGGAGTTGGATGGGTTTGTGGTCCGAGGCCAGCTTGGGCAAAATTTTTGTGGATATTATTTTTTTTCCATCATTATGGAGCTTTGAACCATGAATCTGTCTAACCGAGCTGAGATGTGGTCAGTTCCCACTCTATTATTGGACCAAGTGTAAATACCTCTGATGGGGTTGAAGTCGAGCAGGTCCCAGCGCTGGAAGAGATCCTCCACCTCATCAAGCATGGGGTCTCTGTTATTTGTCCCTCCCTTCTTTTCTTTAGCTTTCATAATAATGTTTAGATCCCCTGCTATGATAATGTTGCTGGGGGCAATCTGTTCTAGATAAGCTGATAGAGAGCTCCAACATTCTCTCTTTTCCTGGTAAGAGACAGGTACATAAAGATTAAAAAGGGTGATATTTAGCTTACTTGCTTTGTGCATTAATTCAGTTTGGATCCAATGCTGCGTTTCCTTGTGATTTTCCAGCTGAAAAAGGTGGTCATTCCAGAGTGTTGCCAGTCCTCTAGATGTACCCCTTGAGCTAACCACTTTTCCTGCTTTTTTGTTCCACTTTGAGCTACTGATCTCTAGAAGGGCATGCCCTTCTATTTTAGTCTCTTGGAGCAAGAGTATGTCTGAGGGTTCTACTTTTATAAGATCCTTGACTGCCTCTATTTTGGAGGGGTTCCCCAGACCTCTGCAGTTCCAAGAGACGATGTTCATTATTTACTTGAAGGGGTGGGCCCTCCCTTGGAGGACCTTGGTCTGGTGTTTCGCCCAATAGTCATTTCTATGGTGGCTTGGCTTCCTTGCGTTTTAAGTCTCTCTGCCTCCTCCTCCCTTTTTTCTTTGTGGGATTACCTTCCTGCTTTTTTCGTTTGGCGCTCATAAAATTCGTCCTCTGAGGAGCTAGAACTTTCAATTGGTTTTTTCTTTATTATCTCTGCATATGTAGGGTTCAATGGGCTGCCCTGATTAATCTCCCTCTGTATTACTTCCTCTACCTCCTTGTTTGGAATAGAAGTATCCTCTTGTTCTTCATTCTTCTGACTTAGGATAGCTTGATTGGCCTGATCCTTATCCGCATCTTTAGGATTTACTTCTGTTTCTTGATTGGCTTTACTGGTGCTGGGAACTTCTTCCGTGGAGCCTTTACCATTTCCTTTTTTTTTGGAGGATGCATTCTTCTGTACAAGGGTCCATTGTTCCCCATTCTGTTTTTCTACTTGCTCCTCTGCTCTCTTTTTGCAGTTCTTTGCAAATTGGCCATGGCTGTGACAATGTCTGCATTTAAAGGGCAACTGTTCGTAATCCAACTCCTGAACGTACGACCACCCAGCTACTGTGAGCTTGATAGCTTCCGGTAACCCTTCCTCTAAGTCCACTTCTACGCAAATGCGTGCACATGAGTACTGGTCTTTCCTCGCTGCCTGATCTATATATTTTCCCAGGGCGTTACCTATGATTTGAAAAGATTTTTGATTCCAGCAATGCAATGGTAAATGAGGTAGTCTGACCCAAACCGGGACTGCTGAAGGGATGTCCTGAGTGGGGTCAAAATCTGGTGCCCATTTATTCAAGTATAGGCCCTGTGGCCCCATAAAATACGGTCCATTTCTAAATATCAAGCCTTTATCATCTGGGTTTTCAAAGACAAACACGAAGAAACCCTTACCTATGAAATAACTCTTGACTCCTTCTTTGATCAGGGGCTTCCAGTTCCTTTCTGTCCAATCCTCTACCGACTTAGGTGATGGCCAGAGGCCTGTGAACTGGCCTATGAGGCCTCTTTCCGTGAGATTCATTGCAGCTTTGCAAGTTTCTTGTTCAGGTAAAGCTACTGAAGGGATCGAATCCAGCTTTTTCACAAACTTCTTCTGCATTCCTAAGGGCGGACGCTTTGTTCCAGCTGCAATCATTGAGCGAAAGGCCATCACCTCCGGTGGTGCTCGAGGGGGATCCGGATCCCCGCTGCCCTCCATTGGATCGGCAGGGGGACGCGAGGGGCGTGAAGGTCGCAGAGCGCAAGGGTTGGGGCAGACTGCTGCAGGCAGAGCAGCAGGCGCGCGCGGCAAAGTTCCCTGAATACATAAGAAAATTTAAAGTGTCAAAAATATGCAAAAAAAAGAAGAATTGTATTATGCATTACCACTTTTCAAAATCGGGTCACGTTTCTACTACTCCTACAAAACGGGTAATTGTATCGGTTATTTAAAGTGCCAAAAACTATGCTCTAAAAAAATGTGTGTGTTTTGCATCATCCTTTTTCAAAATCGAGTCAATTTTTTGATATCTCTACGAAACGGGTAACAATATCAGTTCTCGTTTCAAAGTTTACGTTGTTTAACATTAATACAATTAATTTTTTCTAATTTAGCGATCAGAAGGTCTTAGTTTTTATAAATGAAAGTGTTGCAACAGTCACAATTCATGGTGTCCCCCCAAAAGTGTCTACAATTTGTGATTAGCAAAAAATTATTGGAAAAAAATTAGTGTGTAAAATTACTAATTAAATGGTATACAATTTGAACCAATCAAATTCGACAAGGAATGAAGCTCGGTCGTGCATTTTAATGAAACAAGGCAACTTTGGCTTGCTTCACAAAAATGCACTCAGAGCCTTCATTTCAAGGCCAAATTGAATGATTCAACTTGGAGAGTATTTCTTTTCTTATTTATAAGTAACATTAATACAATTAAAGTATTCTAATTTAGTAATCTGAAGGTCGAAGTTAATGTAAATGAAAGGGTTGCAACAATCACATTTCACAGTGTCCCCCCAAAAGTGTCAATAATTTGTGATTAACGAAAACTTATCGGAACCAAATTAATGTGTAAAATTACTAATTAAATGGTATACAATTTGATTCAATCGGATTGGCCAAGAAATGAAGCCTGGACATGCATTTTAGTGAAGCAAGGTAATTTTGGCTTGCTTCACAAAAATGCAATGCCAACCTTCATTTTAAGGTTAAATTGAATGATTCAACTTGGAGAGTATTTTTTTTACTCATAAGTAACATTAATGCAATTAAAGTTTTATAGTTTATTGATCCGAAGGTCGAAGTTAATGTAATGAAAGTGCTACAACAATCACAGTTCACGGTGTCCCCCTAAAAGTGTCAATAGTTTGTGAACAATAAAAACTTATTGAAAACAAATTAGTGTGTAAAATTACTAATTAAATAGTATACAATTTGAATCAATAAAATTGGCCAAGAAATGAAACTTGGGCATGCATTTTAGTGAAGCAAGACCATTTTAGCCTGCTTCACAAAAATGCACTCCCGACCCTCATTTTAAGGCCAGATTGAATGATTCAACTTGGAGAGTATTTTGTTACTCATAAGTAACATTAATACAATTGAAGTTTTCCAATTTAGTGATCTAATGGTCAAATTTAATGTAAATGAAAGTGTTGCAACAATCATAGTTTAAGGTGCCATCCCAAAAGTCTCAACAATTGTGATTAACAAAAACTTATTGGAAGCAAATTAGTGCGTAAAATTACCAATTAAATAGTATACAATTTGAATCAATCATATTGGCCAAGAAATGAAGCTTGAGCGTGCATTTTAGTGAAGTAAGACAGTTTTGGTCTACTTCACAAAAATGCACTCCCAACCTTCATTTCAAGGCCAAATTGAATGATTCAACTTGGAGAGTATTTTTGTTACTCATAAGTAAAATTAATGGAATTAAATTTTTCTAATTTAATGATATAAATGTCGAATTTAATGTAAATGAAAGTGTTGCGACAATCACAGTTCATGGTGTCCCCCAAAAGTGTCAACAATTTGTGAACAATAGGAACTTACTATAATCAAATTAGTGTGAAATTAGGAATTAAATAATATACAATTTGAATTAATCATATTGGCCAAGAAATGAATCCTATGCATGCATTTTAGTCAAGCAAGACAATTTTGGCCCGCTTCACAAAAATGCACTCGCGACCTTCATTTCAAGGCCAAATTGGATGATTCAACTTGGAGACTATTTTTTACTCATAAGTAACATTAATACAATTAAGTTTTTCTAATTTAGTGATATAAAGGTTGAAGTTAATGTAAATGAAAGTGTTGCAACAATCACAATTCACGGTATCCCCCCAAAAGTGTCAACAGATTGTGAACAACAAAAACTTACTGGAAGCAAATTAGTGTGTAAAATTACAAATTAAATAGTATAGATTTTGAATCAATCATATTGGCCAAGAAATGAAGTTTGGGCATGCATTTTAGTGAAGCAAAACAATTTTGGTTTGCTTCACAAAAATGCACTCTGAACCTTCATTTCAAGGCCAAATTGAATTATTCAACTTGGACAATATTTTGTTACTAATAAGTAACATTAATAGAATTAAATATTTTTATTTTTTCACACACACACACACACACATGTTATTCATGAATAATCCAAAATGTATGGATTTCATAGGGTAAAAGGCAAGGATTGTGTGCCTCAAATAAATGTACACCAGGACCTGTAATTAATTGGCAGTGATATAATGATCATTCCATCTTATGGGTTTGTGAAATTGTACCTCAATCTTGTGGTGTAACAACACCAACATTACATGAACAGAGTCTCCCATAGGTTATGTTCCTTGAAATTTGATAAAGTTCATGCCCTCCTCATTTTATCCATGAAACATTATGTACAGAATGAAAAGCTAGCTCACACATGATTAAGACTAATGCAAAGACTCTAGAAATATTACCACATCGTTTCTACTTCAAGAATGAATAAGTTTATAGAAATGATGTATTAATTTTGTAGCTTTATAGGAAGGATGGACTTAAGGGGTTGGTTGAACAATGTGTGAGGAGTCCAATTGAACACAAGTTGGGATTATAGAATCAACACATTCAATATTGGGATGCCTTACTTGGCATAGACTCAAACATAGTGAATTGCAGTTGCACACATTTGACATTTATTCAAGTCATTTAAAGTTGATACGTCTCTCACATTTGATTGACTCATGTGCACTTTATTGACTTATTTAAAGGCATTGATCACACATGAATTCACTTCTAAGATACAATTTCCCTATTTTCCATTGCATTTATTTCAAGCATCTTTGAGCGTATATCTTAATCTTAAGCATAGTGAACTGCAGTTGCACACATTTTACATTTATTCAAGTCATTTAAAGTTGATATGTCTCTAAAATTTGATTGACTCATGTGCACTGTATTGACTTATTTAAAGGCATTGATCACACATGAATTCACTTCTAAGATACAATTTCCCTGTTTTCTATTGAATCTATTTCAAGCATCTTTGAATGGATAACAAACCTTAAATTTTTGGAACATAATTTACAATTTATGGCAATGATTATTTTTTATACCTGAATGCATGGTTTTGTAATAATATTTTCAAGTGATAATGTATTCCTGGATCACCAAACAATTTCTAAGGTTGAATATATAAATGACACACTTCACTCAATCAAAACATTGTAACATCATTTAAACTCTGCTCATGGCCTTTGCTAAGGTTCAACTATGATGTAAACTGATATAATTGCTATTAATTTTTGCGGTGATACTTTAAAATTACAGTACTAGTAAAATCTAAGCACGTCTTGATAAAGGAACGGGTAAACAAATATGTAGTACTCAAGTATACAAACTATCTAAACATATTTTTAAATAGCAAAGTCAAAATTTTGTTGATTTTCGTTACTGGTTAAAACTCTATTGAAAAACTAAGTGAGAGCCCGCGTGCCGCTGCTGCCTCTGTGTGCGCCCCTCTACGACCTTTCCTCACAACCATGGCTTCAAGAGGAGGCCCTGAGCCTCCTCCCTCCCTCCCTCCTGAGCTCCTTGCCTTCAAGCAACTGGTAGGTGACTGTAGCAAGTGTCCAATTTCAGCCTCCCAGCAGAAGTTTGTCAAGAATATGGAAGCAATCCCAACTGTCGCTCTTCCAGTTGAAGAACCCTGTCGTGTTGCCCTGAATATAGTAGAAAGAGGACTCATTGACCAGTTCACTGGGTTATGGCCATCACCAAGGGCCATTGAATTGTGGGTGCAATGCAACTGGAGACCGTTGGTTTCAGAAGGAATAAAATGCCACTTCGTCAGTAAGGGTTATTTCGTTTTCATTTTTGACTGCATTGAAGATAGGAACCTCATCTTTAGAAACGGGCCGTACTTTATGGGTCCCCAGGGTTTGTACTGAACAAATGGACACCGGACTTTGACCTACCTAGCCCAAGATGTGCCCTCGGTTGTCCCTGTCTGGGTGCGCCTCCCTCACTTACCCTTGCACTATTGGAGTCTGAAATCTT
>APFE030748060.1:0-10077 GCA_000404065.3 Pinus taeda | reverse complement strand
TAGTGAGATGTGAGATGTTAATTTTGACATGTGAGATGTGAGATATTTTTTAAATTCATTTTTTTTTTAGATTGTAATTTTTTTTATTAATAAAATTACAAACAATTATTTAGACAAAAGAAAGTATAATATACATACCACATTAAAATGTATAACACATAAATAGAAATTATAAATTAACATATATTTTACAATATAAAGTAAAATAACGATCCTATAACCATCTTTAAATTGAATTAATAAGCCAATAAAAAACTAATATTTTCATTATAAGAAGAATTTTAGTCATGAATATTACCATGGATAATATTAACTTTTAAATGTGTTTTTTTACAATACCATGTCGTAATACCCAGAAGAGAAATATAGAGAGGTAGAGGGAGAGAGGGCGAGGAGGGAAATATACACCACTATATCATTATTTACCCATGGAAATTTCTCTCTCGATAAAAGTGCTCCACATACTGGATTTTCCGCATCCTCACATCTTGGGTTTTCCTCGTAGGAATCAACCTTCCAACGCCATAGAGAACCAGTTGTAATTGTGACTGATGAGGGTATGTGCCCATCACCCTTTCCGTTCGCGCCACCACCTCTGGGCTCTTCATGTGTCTCATAAATTCCTCAAAAAACGAAGATTTCTCTAATTTTTCCCTAACGAGTTCCATATTTTTGGTTATTTCCTGAACTTTCAAATTGAATTCTAATTGAACTTGTAAAGTTATTTCTATGTCCTGGGTGTATTCATTAAACTCTTTATTATAATATGGGAAACACTTATAGTAAGGGAGTTGTAATATATTGATAATCTCCTCAACTTTTGCATTCATTTATGCGTCAAGTCCGCTCTCCATGATAACTAAACCAAACTTGTATGTCCAAAATGAGATATCGTGTAATGTGTAATCTACCATGAGATGTTCTATTAATGTATTTATAAGTACCATTTGGTAACGTTATTCGTGGTGTCTCTTATTTAACCACAAACAACATATTACCGGCTACAATTTTCTTTTTAATGTATTTTCTGCATGCACCTATGTTGATGTATCCATTTTTAAAAGTAAATTTTTCTCATTTTAATTTAATTTACTATTATTATTATTAGATAGATAGATACAAATTTTCAATTTTAATTTAATTACAATTGTACCATATGTTGCTAATGAAACATTGTGATGCAATAGCATATAACACTAATTAATGTTCTTTAACAATTGTTGAAAGACAAAAAGATATCAACAAAAGGAAAGGATAATGCTACAATTAAATATTACTGCGATATTACTTCCTTGAGCCTTACAAATCATGAGGCTTATGGGGTGCATGAATATTTTTTTCTTGAGAATATGTTGTTCCATGTTATCTTTTCTTCAGATACTCTTCTTGCCAACCGAAAGAATCTTTAGATAATAGTATAATGAACCTGCTTTTTTTACAAGTCCTAGTTTCATATTGATGAGGGCTTTATATGGATATTAACAAATTTATGTTGATTTGATTTCATACTCGCTTACCATTCTTTTTTATTTGTGGCTTCTGCATCTAGTAAAGACTGTTTAATATACTAAGTTTTCATTGTATTTATGAGTGTCTTAAAATGAACTAATTTATATTTCAGTATTTGATATGAAGTTGGTCAATTTTATTCTTTGTGCAGATAGTAGAAAAACATGACGGATTTCCTCATTTCAAGAACAATAAAGACAAGGCTATTGAGAAAAGAACTCCAGCACTAAGAGAGATTTGGTAGTCACTGTGGAATTGAAAACCATTTCTTGGTCTATATGGTCTTAGCTACTAATCATAGCTTTCTTGATCTTGTATAGAAGAAAGTAAATTTACATTTAGCTATACTATATTAACCATGAAATTTCCAACCTTAAGGGCACACTTGCCATAATATTTTTAGAGAAAATTCTAATAGAGTAAGGCAAAAGATGACATCCAAGGCTTCTTTGAGAGGGATATTAGTATAGAAGGAAACCACATTGAAGCTTACAAGAATGTATTCGAGATTAAAATTCACATCATTTAACTCATTGACAAACGATGAGGAGTCTTTTACAAATGAATCTGTTTGACCAACAAGGGGCTTAAGCTTCAAGGCTAGATATTTAGCTAAAAGGTAGGATGGCCCACCTATGGTGTTGTCAATGGTCCTAAGGGGGACTCCCTCTTTATGGATTTTTAGAATTCCATAGGTTTGGGGAGTGATGGGGCTACTCTCGATAAGCTTATGGCTAAAGGAGCTAACAGAGCTACAAGATTTGTTGGAGAGAGCCACCATTATAGAGATCCTTTTTATGGGATTCTTATCAAGTTTCCTATAGTTTCCACTATTCTCCAAGTGATCCAACATATTCTTCCAATAATCGACCTTATCAAGGATTATAGTGGCCCCACCTTTATTAGCCTTCAAGACGACAATGTCTTGGTTCCTATTCAAAGATTTGAGTGCCTCAAACTCCTACTTGTTGATGTCATTCCTCGGGGGTTTAGTTTTCCTCAGAATAACAACACAGACTTGTCTAATTACGTGTTTAGTACTATCTCATAAGCCTCTTATTCCAAATTCAATGTCACACATAATATCATCTACCATAATTTTTCTTGAAGCAAGGGAAAATTTTAAACCCCTCTCCAAAAGGCTAAAAGCAAGCTTACTAAAGGAGAAAATTAACAACTTTATTATTACACGGAGGAACATAAACATTGTCATTATTATGATTAATGGGATCCTTACTATTATACTTAAAAGAATTAGAAATCATGATGCCTATGTTGAAGTTAAAGGTGCATGAATATTTTATTCTTGAGAATATGTTGTTCCATGTTAGCTTTTCTTTAGGTAGTCTTCTTGCCAACCTGAAGAATCTTAAGATTATAATATAATGAACCTAGTGTTTTTACAAATCCTAGTTCCATATTGATGAGGGGTTTATATGGATGTTGTTAACAATTTTATGTTGATTTGATTTCATACTCACTGAGTATTCCATTTTGTTTGTAGGTTCTGGACCTATTAAACTCTTCATTGTATTTCTAATGTCTTAAAAGAAACTAATTTATAATTTAATATTTGATATGAACTTGGTCGATTTTTTTCTTTGTGTAGATAGTTAGAAAGCATGATGGATTTCATCACTTCAAGGACAGTAAAGACAAGGCTATTGAGAAAATAACTCGAGCACTAAGAGAGATTTGGTAGTCGTTGTGGAATTGAAAAACATGTCCTCCTCGATGGTGTTAGCTACTAAGCATAGCTTTCTTGATGTTGTATGGAAGAAAGTAAATTTGCATTTATGTATACTATATTAGCCATGAAATTTCCAACCTTAAGGGCTTCCTTGCCATCATATTTGTACAGAAAATTATAATAGACTATCACACATTTTTATCAGGTCTAAATGCTCGTATACGCAACATTGGTGCCTTTCATCACTTCAAGAGTAGTAAAAACAAGTCTATTGAGAAAACAACTTGAACATTGAGACAAATTTGGTAGAAATTGTGGAATTGGCCAACATGTCTTGCACTATGTTGTTGGCTATTAAGCATAGATTTCTTTATCTTGTATAAAAGAGTGTAAATTTTCATTTAGCTTTTACTACATTAACTATCAAATTGCCTACATTTAGTGAAAACTTTCCATCACATTTGTAGAGAAAATTACAACAAAGTATCACACTTTTCTTATCATATCTAAAATCTACTATATTTAACAACTACCAATTGCCTGATAGTTCAAATTTTTGCGAGGAGTCTCATGGTGCAAGATAAGAATCGAATAAGGGATGTTGGGACTGAGCGATGTATAAAAAATGTTCCTTGGGACTTGAGATACATATTATAACACCATTATTTATGCATCACACTTTCTTTTATAATAAGTTACTTGTTTCTCTAAGGTGATTTAGAATATTAAAAGTTAAGTGAGCTATAAGCTACCCATTTGAGATAATAGTATTAATTGGAGAGACATGTTCTACAAAAGTGTTGGAATCATGATTATTGTTGCACCAAAACCTGTAGGTGTTATTAAATAGATGCATCACCAGAGTTAATGGATCCATGAGAGGTGGTTAAGGACATGGTATGAAACACACAGGGAGAAAATGTTTATCCAACATCCAACAAAATGTACTATGTTGGTGCAATTTCTTGATAGCTAAAGTTATCTTTATAATAGACCTTGTACTCCCTATACTATGTTCATGAGGCTCAGGGTTATGTTAGCTATATTAGTGTAGTTGAAGCTCATGAGATAGCTTAAGCACAAACCTATTTTTATAATTGCTTAAAAGATGGTTGCTAAAGAGACCATAGTTGAGGCTTATCATGACATTTGTAAGAGATGCACCTACATTATCATTTTATTTTTGGGTTTGCGATATTTATTATGTGATGCACATAAATTTACTTGTAGATATTAAGTAAATTGCAAGTGATGACATAGACTCTTCACAAAATACACTCATAAATTGGCTCTATATGAACCAAAGGGATGTTGTTGAATGATTTGGTTATGTTAGTTGTAATGGGGATCCAAAATTAATGAGGCTACTTACAACGTGAAGTGACAATTGCCATGCAAATTTCTCTTCTTTTAGACACAAAGATAATTAGTTTTGGTCCTCGCCTGGCTCCTAAAATAGATTTTTTGAGTTTCAAACATTATCGACGCTTGCCTTCAATCAATAGTAGGGGAAAAAAATCCAAATTAACAATTATTTCTTAATTTGATTGAAGTACAGTTGTTTATAAATTTCAATGACCTACAGGGACAATCTAATGGTAGTAGCACAATTTTTGAATTTTTGATGCACTAGTATACTGGAAACAAATATTACTTCCGTATTCATGAGTGTTTTATATGGATTTTGTTAACGAGTTTATGTTGATTTATTTTCGTACTCAGTGACTATGTTTTTTTGTTTGAGATTCTTCATGTATTAAAGATTGTTTAATCTACTAAGTTTTCATTGTATTTCTTAGTGTCTTAAATGGAACCAATTTACATTTTAGTAGTTGATATGAAGTTGGTCGCTTTTATTCTTTGTGTAGATGGTAAACAATATATGGAGCGATTAATTTCATCACTTCAAGAGCAACAAACACAAGGATATTGAGAAAATAAGTCTAACATTAAGAGAGATTTGGTAGCAGTTGTGCAATTGGCGAATATATCTTACTTTGTGTTGTTGGATACTGGGCACAACTTTATTTATCTTGTATAGAAGAAATTAAATCTTCATTTATCTTATACTACATTTACCATGACATTTCCAACATTTAGGGCACACATTCCATCACATTTGTACAACAAATTATAACAAAGTATCACACTTTTCTTATCATATCTAAATTCTCATGAATGTAACAATGGTGACTTTCATCACTACAAGAGTATTAAAACCAATTCTATTGAGAAAACAACTCCAACATTCAGAGGTATTTCGTAGAAATTGTGGAATTGGTGAACATGTCATTATCTTTGGTGTTGACTATTGGGCATAGCTCTCTCGATCTTGAATAGAAGATTGTAGAATTTCCTTTAACTTATACAACATTAACCATTATATTGTCAACATTCACGGCACACTTGTCATCACATTTGTAGAGAAAATTACAATAGAGTATCACACTTTTCTTGTCAAATCTAAATTCTCCTATTTTCAACAACTGATTTGATAAGGGAGTCTCAACATTGGCTCACAGGGTTTGATTCTAGATGGGATTCCATTAAAATGTTTTTGTTTGAAATTTGAAAGCTTGTTTGATTGAGAGGGCATTAATGCATTGTCATGAAAATCACATTCATGGTGACACACTAGCTTGTGAGTCACCATTTGCATAGAGATTGTGCTCAGGACATAAATGTGCTTTTCTTTCTCCTTAAAATAATATTTTTCATTTGGATCTTATTATATTTAAAAGAAAAGAAAGTAGTCATCACCTTGAAAATTCCATAGCTAGATTAGTTAAATGAATTTTATGAAATGTTTGAATTACTTCATCAATATTGTCTCCATGAATATGGAAATTGTGCTCTCTTATTATTTCCCGCAATTTTAAACTGTGAGATTAATGAGATACACATTACATTAGATTGACTAAGACATCTAATAAAATATAGACTTAAAACCTTGTCGTAATTAATGGATGTAGCCCATGGAGATTGATTTTTTCAATTGAAATGGGAATATGTTTACTGATTTTGTAAGTTTCAATTATATAATAGGATAGAAAAATGTTTAGTAATTTGTAATTTTTGATTGTATAATTGGATAGACCAATGTACTGCAATTTTTGGGTGGTCCATGGACAATGGTCTATAGCTTCGGTATTCATCTACTAAATTTGTTTGCTTCAACATGTATTTCATGACCATATTACTAATATTGGGTGCTCGATGGACATTGGTGCATACTTTTGGTATTTTGAGGTAAATTTCAAAATTTTCATGAACATTTTAAAGGTATTTTTAAAATTACAATAATGTAAAATCGAATTGATCATGGGCTCGCCTCCATGTTAAAATCATTCAATTGAATTATTTTTTCATTAATTTAAAATAAATATATTTATATTTATATTGATTTTTTATACATTTATAAAATTATAATATTTCAAAGGGTAATAATAAATAATGAATTTCAAGCATAATACACTTGCATCAACAATCTCACCTCTATTTTTGTTTCTACAACATAAAAGGTTGTGTACCACAACCTTTTTATTCACTATGTTGTGACAACAATTCTCACATGTATAACATGTTTGGAAGCATAGCAATTATGAAAATATAGAATTAACCTACAATTACCCGGGTTCCAACTCATGAAGATAGAATCATTCTACAATTACTTGGGTTCCAACTCACTAATTGAGACATTGACGTTAAATGGTGGAGCTCAAGGATGTGTGATTTAAAAGAAGAATATATGGTTGTAGATGTATGTGAGGACCCAATATTCCTATAAGAACCAAAACTCACAATTGCAGGTTTTGTTGGTTCTGGTATGACAATAACATTAGTTGAAAAACATCAAGTATACCATAAACATTGATGGACGAAGTGGTGCCTTCTCTTGTGTACATAACCACCCAAAATGAATGCATCTCAAGGCTTGTTCTTGATCGATGCAAATTTCAATTATTGTTGGATCAATAATTTCCACAACATATCCTTATTTGTATAATACCCATGCATGCAGTACGAAAATACATTATGAAATTAGTAAACTACACAAGTTATTCATAGAAATTGGGTGATTTGGAAAACTGTATAAGTTATTCATATAAATTTGGTAATTAACTTTTGTTGAATCACAAAAGTTTAACAAATATTATATAAAATTTATATGGTGAGAGGATCAAGTTTGTTAGGTAAACAATAGTTTGATATAGTTAAAAGTTTTTAAAAGGAACACAACAAAAATGGTCATTGGTGACAATTGGAAAATGTCACCATAAACTCATTGGTGATGGTCAAAAGAGACTTCCTCACCAAAAATTGAATGTCACCAAAGGTGGCATTGGAAAAAATACAGAGGCTATGGTGACATTCAAGGTTTGTCACAAATAGTGACCATCACGATTTCATATGAGAAATGGCGAGAGACATTAACCTTTGTCACCAAGAAATTGAACATCACCAAGGGTGGCGGTGCCAAAAGTATAGGTGTTGTGGTGACATTCAAGGTTCATCTTAAATAATGATTATAATGACAAGTAGTGACTATCACCATTTCATATGAAATTCAATGATTTATTGTGATAGACCTTTCAGGGCCATCACTATTGATTCATATATATATGGCGATGTTCATTAACCGTCACTATTTCATAATTCGGTGAGGGTTGAAAACTGTCACCATAAGCTCATTGGTGATGGTCAGAAGAGTCTCCTTCACTAAAAATTGAATGTGACTACTAATTCATATATATGGTGGCATTGATTTATCTTCACCATTTCATATTTTGGTGAAGGTCGAAAAATGTCGCTATAAGCTCATTGGTGATGGTCAAAAGAGCCTCCATCACCAAAAACTAATCATCGCCATTCCATATAAATATCATGGCATGATGGAATTGAACCACCAACCTCATGCTTGTAAAGAAGGTGCTCTTCCATTGAACTAGCACCCTTTAAAGAATTATAATTTGAAACTTTATAAATTCTAAAGTCTACAACTTCAATAAATTATAAAAATTTGTAAAGCCTTGGAAAATCTGTAACTAAAAGAACAAAATAGCATCGAAGTTATAGGTCCCTACTTAATGGTTATGGAATTTATGAAAAGTGGGTGGAGGGAAAATTATTTGTGTGTCAAATATTCAATATATTGAGTTGAATACTCAATTAGAAGTAAACTTTGAAGACATTTATAGTGTATAAATGACCTATAATTATCAAACCTAAAATCTACAATTACAGTAAAGATAAATTTTTCACCTCGTGAATCATGTCAATTTTTTGGGACAGCATAAAAATTTGCCTCTAAAAGGCTGATTTACATGTCAAAAAGAAAAAATAGCAATCACATATGATGGAATTATAAATAATGAGTTACATGTTTTAATCCTACTCTGTATGGAGTCTAGAAAACTAAGAAGTAGTGCTTCTCGTTATTAAATAATTCAAGATGTTAAAATACAATGATTAATAACAATGATCCTAAAATATAACCACTAAACTTATGTTAAAATTGTAAGCACAAAATTTGCCTAATATTTTGTACACCAACAAAATATTCAAGGGCCATTCAAACACTTCCAAATCCACACCATGCACGAGTATCCAAAGATGCAATTCCATGGATACAAACAAATAACTCTATACCTCTCAATGATAACTATGTTTGCCAACAAATAATTCAAGTATAAAAGGGGTGTCAAGAAAAAAACCTCAATGAAAAAAGAAATATACGATACAAAAAATACAGTTCATTCCCCTTCTACCTTTATAGAATAGATTTAGGAGAATAGAAAAAAGATCTATAGAGAATAGGACTAGAAATTGCCCCTAAAGGTGCAAAGATTTACCGAAGGATTCAAATGTGTCTGCCCATGCCAAGCTTGCAGAGAGACACCTTTGATGTAATTACATTGTTTTGTCTTCATGTAGCCAAAAAAAGGTTAAATTCCATTTAGAAAAATTTGTTGCGAACTCTTCCATTAGCATGATTATTTTCTTTTCTAAGAAGAGGATATGCTCTAGTTCATGAATTCAATTTTCCCAAAATGTTTTGGATGCTTTAATAGTGTCACTGAAAACATGTAAAAATCCTATCCATAATGCTAAAGTTAAAGTTTGCCCTAAGTTGTTTGTTTGCCAAAAAAAAAAATTCAAGTTCAACCCAAGTTGCATATTGACCAGAAACAAGTCTTGCATCGGTTAATGAGGGAAATGATTTTCTTTTACATCTACATCATTCATGATCTCTCATACTAATTAGTGGTTTGTTTCATGATCTATTATGTTTACTTTTTAAGGTCAATGACCGCACCATCTTGTTTTTTTTATCAATTTCTTGTATAAGACATGTCTCAATCTCATCATGAAATATAAGAGGATATCTAATGATCAACAATTTATCTACTCTCCACAAACTATAAGTTCTTTTTATTTTACAATAAATGCAATTTAAATATCAACAAAAGAACTCTGTAGATTGGATTGACTGTTTAGTGTAAGATTTTAATTGGGGCTCCACATTTTTCATGTTCTTGTAACTTTATAAGGGCTAGAAATTCTACGGAAGAACGAAATGTTACATCACTACAATGCAACTAAAAAAACAACACTTAAAATATAAAATGGCAACTAATGGTACTAATGTATCTAAGATCATGATGGATAAGGAAAAAATAGTTGGTTGATTGATGGAATGATCCTTGTACATGTGATCCTATTTTCTGAATAAAATACTCGGTGCATAGTTTTTCCAATTACTGTTAGAGATTCTTCTGGTATTGTCTTCACTAGTGGATATACCATTTCACGTTACTATGTTGATACTATGATCATCTTCGCATGGCTCGGATCTCATCATCTGAATATTCTATGTT
>APFE030748059.1:0-23458 GCA_000404065.3 Pinus taeda | reverse complement strand
TTTTAATTCATATTTGAAACATTTGCAAATTACATTGTGTCTAAATAAACTGCTTCATTCCCACAACCATTAGAGTATTGGCCTACTTCACTTGACAACAGACCAGGACTTACATTCTCCAATTGAGACATGAGTAGGAACAAATTACTTTGAAGACATGAATTCCCCAACGATTTTCATACATAGACCGAGAAATTTTGATACACATACCATTTATATTCCTCACACATCAATTACAGTGCTCTAGCACTGGGATGAAACCCGCTTCTGAAAGATTTCCTTATTTACCAAGCAAGAGGAAGAAAAGCATATAGATGATAATCACTATGTAGCATAATTATAGAAAACATAGTGCATACTATTTGTGTTGCAAAAAATCATGATCTTCTCTACTCAACCTAGTGTCATGACCCATAACTATTCAAAATTCAACAGAAAAAAATAGGTTTCCCTCATATTTTCAGATGAAAATCTTTCATGAGGGTGCCTTTGCAAAAAACCTAGAAATGGATCATATCCACTGACACCTTGCATCCTTCTTTCGATAATATGTTTGCATCCACATTTTCTTCTGTATATATGTTGGACATTGATGCCCTGTGAAAAGAAGAAAATAATGTGATAATCCTTGTCTTCCAGTGAGAAAGGGTTGGATCATGCAGAGTATATTGTTGATTGGACCAATTGATGATCAACTTAAAGTCTCCAAAACTCAATATCATCAATATCCAACAACCTTGCACAGTAGAGGATGCCCCAAAAGGAAAGGAGCTCAGCCCTAGTGTTTGTGCCATATCAAGTACACCATCTAAAATTATATAAGTCACCAGAGCTTCTAAATATTAGCATCCCATTTCTGCAAACCCTTGATGAGGCGGACCCATCAAAGAGCTTAAACGGAAAGTTGTGCCACACATTCTTCATATTTATGTATCTTTTAGGATAATTATAAGATACCATCCCTTTCTCTACGAAGTAGGATCTGATATTAATGGAAGTAGCCTTCTCTCCCAACTCCCTCTAGTAAAAAATCAAATTGTTTCCCACCCTCAAAATTCCCCATATAATGTAGAAGGGGAGAGCTTTGTATTCCTTTTTTTTTAACTAGTTTGTGAGAAAAGAGTCCAACAAAGATTGATCCCACATTACTGATAATTTAAGATGATCAAGGAGCTCTTTCCATACATCAACAACAAATGAGAACTTCAAGAATAGATGGAAAGTGTCCTCTAACTAATCCATTCATAAAGCACATCTACTCGGTCCATAAAAACCTCTCTTTAGTAGGTTGACCATGTAAGGGTTTTTTCATGTATCACCAACCAACAAAAACATGTCAATTTTTGTGGTATATCCCATTTCCATGCTATCTAGAACCACCCAAACTCACAGTCCCTTGACTAGTCTTGTGTTAAGAAGGCATAAATTCCTTTCACAATAATTTTCCCATTATACATGGGACCATTCCACATAAGTCGATCCTCTGCTTTAGAGAGTGTAATATGCTCCATACTTAGCTGGATTATATATTCCTCCCATTCTCCTACAAGTGCACTAGAGAGGCCAATAACCCCTTCCTCTTTCCAGGTGACGTGCCATACCTCATGTCCCTCATCCACGTAGACATCCTTGAAATGTATAAAACCCCTATTGTGAAGGGTATGTAATAGTATAGGGGAAAGGGTAATATGTCTAGGAAAATTGATGATGGATACCATACCAACATATGCATGTTCACCATTTCCCACTATCCGCTTCATATTTCTTAATAACCATGGAGCGATTTTCAATGAACTCCTCCAAATTAGCGAAGTGGCCTGTTGGGATGGGGCACCTGCTCTAATCCATGATATCAGAGAATGGTTCTTTAAATATTTACTTTTAATCAATTGGTGCCAAATATCATTTGTGTTGATATCCCTCTAAAGTTTATTTATTTTCAAAGACCTACTAAAATTGGCCAAGTCATAAATTGCCAACAACCCAAAGATACATGTCTGGAAAGTTTCTCAAATTTTACAAGATGGAACTTCTTCTTATCCCCAACTCTAGCCAAAACATAATTTTCCATAATAGAATTTAATCTTCAAATAATGGTGGTAGGGAGGCATAAGATGTGCATCCAATAAATAACAATGCTTCGAAGCACAACCTCAATCATAACCAGTTGCCCCCATAGAGAAATCCATTTGTTTGACCAAAAAATCAACCTACTTTGAAATTTCTACACCAACCATTCCTAGTCACTATTCACGTATTGATTTGTTCTAATGAAAAAACCCAGATATCTAAATCCATCATTCAATGGAAGTGTCTTTACCCCAAAAATGGCATCAATATCCCTGACCAAAGATGATTCCCAGTCCAGTTCATAAAGAGAAGACTTCCCAAAATTCATAATAAAACTAGAAGCTTCCCTAAAATCCTCAAGAATGTAAAAAAAATATGGACATTCCGAAAGAGGTCCCTTCCCTAGTAGAATAATGTTGTTAAAGAACATTAAATGCATTAGAGACACATACCTAGACAACTTACAACCAATAATAATACCCCTCGACCTAGCATCCGACTTTCTACTACTCAGACCATCAATCACAATAAAAAATAATAGTGGGGATAAGGCACACCCTTGTATGAATCATCTGGATGCCCTGAAAAACTCGGCCACAATTCCATTTATAATAACAGCTAGATGTGTCAATGTAACACGAGCCATAATTCATCTTACCACCTTTCTCTGAAACCCAATTTTGAGTGGTATTAGCTTAAGGAGCTCCCATTCTACACACACACACACACAATTATATATATATATATATATATATATATATATTATATATATATAGATATATATATATATTATTATATATATATATATATATATATATATATCTATTTATTTATATATAATGTTGAAAATTATAAAATATTTATTATATTAATTTATTTATTTTGAAGTCAAATGAGTTGTTAAGCTAGGGTCTGTTGTCAAAAATCATTAATGTCTCTCCCCTACCTAGGTGAAGTCTTATAGTTGAAATATAGAAGTACAATGTTTTCCCTCTAGTGAGAGTCTTATATTGACTGCCCAAAGTTTTTATAAACACCCAGTTAGCTCAAGTGGTCTAGACCCAAGAAGTGATGTGTGCGTTCATGTAGTGGACACATTGTGCCCTTACTCAAGACTTAACCATCAAAACTTGAATTATTTTTTGGAACACCATTTTCTTCACCTTAGTAGTTCAATTTTATCACTAATAAATTAGGCTATGATCATGAGATTGGATATAAGAAGGTCATGTAGAATGTGGTGCTTGATTCCTTGTCAAGGAAATATAGGGAGGAAGGGTTGCAATTTTCCTTATCCTTACTAATGCTAGATTTGATTATATAGATCCACTAGGAATGGCTAGATATTTCTATTGTTATCCAATTCATATAAAAGCTATAGGAGACCCTAAACCTTCCTACAAGATATATTTATCAACATGTCACCTTAAGATATAAAGGGTGAATTTTTAGGACTCTAATTTAAAATGATAAGTGCTAGCAAAATTACATTCATATACCATCACATGTCACTCTAGACTTCAAAAAACACATGAGAAAGTTAGTGCTATTTCTTTTGGAATGGCATGAAGAACTAGCAAGAATTAAACAATGAATATCCCTAGGAAATTCCAAACTTTACAAATCTTGGTAGACATATGGCTTTAAATTTCTAGAGACTTTATAGTTGGACACCATAAGGAAAAAATGAATACATCATCATGTTGGTCATTTAACACCTTTACGAATATGCCCCCAAAATTTATTTAAATTGTCCACCATTGCATAAGCCTTCATGAATCATATTTTTAAATTACATGACATCCTTGATTCCATTGTGATGGATCATCATCTACCTTCACACAAAAAAATCAGGTAAGAGTTGTTTGACTTATTGGGAACCTAATTGAAAGAGCACAATTTACCACCAACAATTATATGGATAGACAAAGGAGTTCATTAAGTTACTAGAGGATTATTTGAGATGGTTTTTGTTGAATTGACTAGGCCAATGTGTTCACTGGCTTTGTTTTGGACATGGCAGTACAATAGTGCCTATTATGTTCCTACTAAAATGTCACCCAATGACTTAGTTGTTATGGGGAAATCCTACCATTTTTAGTCTTGTACTTACAAGTTACATATCTGGTTTAATAAGTTTAATATATAAATCTTATTGCTAAACATTTCATTGCCCTAACAATTAAAGGATAATTGGTCTTTTCTTAAGATATAGTGTTCAGGTGTTATCACTTCAGATTGCACCAGCACCACGAGTGCTGCAGGAGAGATAGAAAGCCATTTAGAGATAGCTTCTAGGTTCATTGTAGACTAGTGTCTAAGACATCTTAAGTATAGGACTGCATTGGAAGATTATGGGTGGGGTTTCAGTTGCACTCCAATTGTCATGTAATAAAAGTAATGAGAGGGGCTTGGCTCAATAGGCCTTTATTAAGATAGACTCAAGCTGACAGATGGATCCAAATGCGTGGGTATAGTGAACATTGTATTTTTCTTCTGAATAATAATGTATCTTTGCGTGTTGTCTCAATTCATGTGATATTTCTGTGTTTTTGGTAATATTGTTTCATATTTATGGAATTTTGTTATTCTCAAAGGTGAAGTGCATAACAAGTGTTATAATAGCACTTTTGAGGGCCATTTGTACCTCTAGTTTTGCCAATTTTATTTTTTTAGGTTAGAGACATGTTTCAATGTCTTTAAACCACAAGATCTATTTTTGAGCACATAAAACTGTGGATTTGAGGAGGCACGCACTAAATAAATACAAGAGGTTGTCACACTTGTTGGACTACCTTGTAACCCGGGCTGTGAGTACCCATTTGAGTAATAGCACATTAGACAAAATCACACATCAACTGGAACCATGAACAAACTACACTTTCACATACCCTTGGGTCTATCGGAAGCCCCCGTTGGGGTAACCTGAAACCTAAACTTAGACAAGTCGTCGACCATCTTGGTGGTACAATACACTAAGAACAACACTCAGAGAGATTACTTGCACGTAGGTAAGGTTAGTTGGGTAGTACAACTAAGGGTGCAGTCGATCCTCCTTAGTTGGTGCTCTAAAATATTGGGCCAAGTACTACTATTGGACCCCCACGTATATCACAATATGTAACACATGACACTACTTTGTGGCCATAGTTCCCTCATTTATCTGAAGATGCCCCCCCCCACCTTTTTGTCTAGCTCAGATCCAACAGTTAGGGTCTGACCATCATTGTACAGGTCAGATCTAGTAGTTGGCATTTTGTCGTCGATGTATAGATTAGATTCAAAAATTGGGGTTTTCACAGTGCATATTAGACTCTTTGTGCAATGAGGGTTTTGGTTTATTTAGTTCGTATCAAATTTTCGCAAAAACATTAGGAGTATTGAGACGTTGGGGTTTTTCTTACTACAATCCAGCCCCAATTTTCACAGGATATTTGACAGTATCAAGCATTTTGGATTTCAGTGGTCATGGTATTGATCAGCTAGGAGTAAAATTCCTTTCGGAGTAAAAAAAATATAATATTTTGGGGTCCTCAAGGGAAACTTGCAAGAGACCTAGCCCACATTCAAGATGATGAGTTGATCACGGTGGTACCATTCAGCTGTAAGCCCCCCAATTTTCATGCAGTCCCAAAATTTTCCTGACACGACTTTAAGTGAGCCACATCACTAGACTCCTAATCTTTCCGTATTTCCAGCTATACTACTCTTAAGGAAGGTCAAAATTTGACTGGGGATAATGTATACATGGTACCAGGTCTCAAGTTATGCCTACAAATAAAGTCGAAGCACTCAAGAAAAAAATCAATGACTTCCAAGCATCCTTTAATGACAGAATCACAATAGCAGAACTAGAATCCTTGAGGACATATCACTAACTCGAGAGGCAAGAAGACAATGTTGATTCCCATGTAGAAGGAGAATGCAACCATCACATTCATTTCCATGAAGGTCACCAATATTTGAGGCACTAGACACCCAAGCTAGACATGTACAAATTTGATGGTCCTAACCCGAAAGTATGGGTGGCACAAATGGAACAATATTTCCACCATAATAATATCTGGGATGTTGATACTAGACTACATGTGGGATATTTTTACTTGGACCAAGAGTGATGGAAGTGGTGGTAGTGGCATTAGAAATTTTATCTACAGAGGCGAACTTGGAACATGTTCTCAAAATCCATTTGTGATCGCTTTGATTAGGAATCTCACTTTTTTGGTCGTCTCACTAAGCTTAGGAAAATGGGTACAATATGAGACTACATAGAAACCTTTGAAAAATTGGCCATTTGGACTGAAGGACTAAGAGATGCATTTTACTTGGATTTTTTTATCAGTGGTCTAAAGAAATCAATCCAAGCCCATGTTTGAATGCATCACCCAACTACTTGGTTGGAAGCATGCAATAAGGCCTTAGATGGAGAAGTCACCTTAAATTCCCATTCCAATCAACCAAATTTCATGGCATGGGCACATCTTACCCTGGCTACGAGCCCCACTCAAACATTTAAGGTCAGAAAAGTTCTTGTCGACAGAAATGGCCGAAAGAAGGAAAAAAGGACAATGTTACTACAGTGATGACAAATAGTCCCCAAGACATAAATGCAAGGAACCAAAATTCTTTCAAATTGACATTATTGAAAACAGCTTCGCTGATGAACCTCCATCCACTAAAGTGCTTGACGAGGAAGAGGGTGAACCCCAAAAAACCTGAGACACTGATACTACAACTACCATAGAAAATTTTACGGGCGAATGTTCGCCCTTTGGGGAAATTAAGGGGTTTTAAATTTTTAGTGGGCGAATATTTTGTATCATAGTACATTTTTACAAATCACCTCAAATAGCCCACCTTATTTTAAGGGAGAGGGTAAAAATGGTAAATTTAGCCCTTGAAATTAGGAGTTACAACCTTCCATTCGCCCATTTTCAAGAATAGGTTTTATTTAAGTGAATCCATTCGCCCATTTTCAAGAATAGGTTTTATTTAAGTCAATCCTATGGGCCAAGTACCATATTTATAAAAGAGGTATGGTAAATTAATAAAAATATAAATAAATGAGAAGTATGATAAATAAATAAAACATATATTTACTCCATAAGTCACCTTATATACGTGCAAGGGTGTAAACAAATAAAAATATATGTAAAGTGGAGGTATGATAAATAAATAAAACGTCTTTTTATACTTACTCAAAAGGTATGGTAAATAAATAAAAATATAAATAAACTAGACGTACGTAAATAAATAAAAAGAGAAAACCTCTTTTTATATTTAGTCCATAACCCTCGCTCTATTTATGAAGGCCAAATACCATATTTGTAAAAGAGGTATGGTAAATTAAGAAAAATATAAATAAATGAGAGGTATGGTAAACAAATAAAACATTTTTTTATATTTACTCCATAAGTCACCTTATATTTAGAAACACTCAAAAAATGCCTTATATTTAGGTGAAACCTATGGGCAAAATACTATGGGACAAATACCATGGACTAGATTGTTATTAATACCATGCAAAAAAACATTATTAACCCTAATATTAGTATTAATAAAAATAAAAATCGAACATGGTATTGACCCATGGTATTCACCAAAATGGCACATGGTATTGACCCATGGTATTCACCTGGAATGTAGCCTATTTAAATGGGGGAATTAAACCTGCATAGATCCATCTTTACTTTAGATCTACTAACCCCCAAGAGGTATCAAATATCGTGATATGCAAACTAGCATAGAGTGAAAAAATATTTGATCCCTCTCGGGGCTTGGTGGATCAAAGCAAAAATGGGTGTTGTAATTTAGTGTATGTTAAACATTTTAGCTTGGTTAAAATAAAAAATAAAATAAAAATCAACTATTAATTTTATTAATTTTTATAAATTTACTAATTAGTAAATTTTTAAGCTCCAGGTTATGATAACCCTATTGGTAATTTACCAAGAATCTACAAGATGTTATAATTGAGAAAAAATATGTCGCCATGCATGGTGAGAGATCGCCAAAAAATTATATATACATATTATATTATTGATAAAAATCGCCTTCCATTTTTCCTATATACCATGGAGATTCGCCCATTTATTATACTTACAAATTTAGGGTGGGTTCTTAAAATTTTCCCTGGCGTAGGCCCAGTGATAGAATAGTTGGTTGAGGAGCTGAAGAAGGCAGCAACACAGTGTGCCCCTGAGGTAGCAGTCGTTCAGGTTGACCTAGGAGGTCTTCACGACAAGATCTTTGCGTCAGTCGAGTGACTTGAGGGCGAGTCACCATGTTTGTGTTGGGGGCCTATTGGGAATGGGTCCCCTGGGGGTCAATTTTGGGGTTAAACACCCAAGTTTTGGGAAGAAGGCCCAAATTTTGTGTAAAGAAATGTAAAGTCTCTGCATTTTGTGGTCGCAGAGAATGAAGATGTGTAAAGTTAAAATTATTTTTCGCCCTTAGTCTAGATAAGCTGTGTCGGTTTTGGAGATCCACCCATGGTCCGCAGACCATGGGATTGTATAAAAAGGGAAGTCTTAGAAGATCTAAGAGGACAGTACAGTAAGTAATTCAGGAGTCGTGAGTTATTGGTAAGTTTGGGTGAGCTAAGAGGGGGAGTCTTAACATAGGAAGAGGCTCTGCAGTTGAGTGACCAGAGGCCTAGGGTGGAAGTCTGCAGATAAGTGTGTGGACCCTTGCAGCTGTGTGCATGGGGAAGATAGAGTCTGTACTTGGAAATTGAATCATAAATAAAGAGAAGTATTATGGAATCACTATGTTTTTTGTCTCTGATTATTGCATGCGATTATAATATGTTAAGTTCTTGGTTTACATTATAATGTCAAATTGATGCACGAATGTATCTATTTCTATCTGTTATTTGAGCGCAAGTAATAATGTATGTTTACGTGAGCATAATCTTAATTGCATGATAAAATTGGCTAACCACTAATATAATTGGGGAACGAGACAGTAACATAGTCACAGGGGTGCGTAAGTGCCTGAATCATTATTTAGGGTTGCGTGAAGGGCAGTCGAATACCTTCGTGGAGGTTCTGAAAACGGAAGAGAAAATACATTGATAAGCCCTAAGAGGCTTATCGATCTATGTGAAGGCAGGGATTAAGATAAAAAACCGACATCACAACCATCTTAGGGTGTAGATACTTGATTCCTGCACCCCCCCATACTGCTTCGGGTGAGACTTCAGTCCGCACTCTGTGGACTGATGCCGAAAGGGCCAATAGTGTAGGGATTTGCTTGGTTGCCTAATGCTGAACCTGGGTTAAGGCCCATCAAGCCAACACTTCTTGTAAGGAACCAAATTTTTATTTCTCACCTATATCTTGAGGTCTTCCCCACTCCGGTGGCCACTTCCATTTAACTTTCTCATTTCCTTTCAAGTCATGCTTCGGCTCAAAATTGCACTTTGACTACTCATAACAATGCTTTAGCTTCCTGATGGCTTCCTCCAATGATCTGGGTTCATAAAACTCAATCTAGTCTCTATATGTTGTTAGAAACTCACTTATACCTTTGAATCTTAGCCTTCTCCTCCTTGAGATATGGTACATATGTCAACAACTCCAAGAACCTGCTAGTATACTGATCATCTGTCATAGAACCCATTCGTAGCTCATAAAATTCCTTAGCATTGTCATTATAGTACCTCTCTGACAAGTACTTAGTTTTGAAGAGTCTCTCAAAATCACCCCAAATCAACTCTTCTTCCCAAATGCCCTTGACATTCTTCACATATTCACACAAAATATCTGTTTTCCTTTGAGACGAAAGGTGGCTATCTTGGCTTTCATGTTCTCTAAGTAGTTATGGAATCTGAAGAACTTCTTCATCCCAAGCAACCATGCCTCTACATCTTTTGAATTATTCATCTCACCATAGGCTGCTTGAATTTCTTGAACTTCATAGGTAAATACTCACCCCTCCTATAAGGATGATGACAGTGATGACTGTCATGATGTATCCTAGATGAGGAACTAGAATCATGCACATACATACCAATCCTCCTTTCAGGTGTATCCAGTGATCTGCCACCTATAATTTTGTCCCTTGCCAAGCCCTCCAAGAAACTCAGAGCCTCCAGTCAATCCCATGAGCCTTTTTGAGTGTGCATGTAGCCTTTTCCTTCTAGTTTTATGCCAATACTGCGAGATTTAAGGATATTTTCAAGGGCTAGAACCTAGTCACTACCCAGAACTCCATGAAACTTCCAGACCTCATAAAAGACATGAAGATAATGCTTTTGATAACAAACTTGATCAAGGAATTGACCTGATCTAGTCTAACCATAACTATTATTATGTCAAACACTTGGTAAATATGCATCCTATAGGCCATGAATGTAAGTCAAAACAAATGAGTTGAAAACTTGTCTGAGGTTTAACAAGAAGGATCACTACCTTCTCACATTAGTTGTCATCAGATCAATTAGGTCTTGCATTCATTATTCATTCAGTTACAAGTAAAAACATGGAGAGATCCATGACTGAGAGTTGTCAAATAACCACGCTTATAACCAACATATAACCAGATAAGTAACATTGAGAGAACAACCATTAAAGCCACATAACAACAAGTACATTTACTCATCAAATGCAAGAGAAATTTAGCTCTTATTAAACATAGGCAAAAGCCAACCAGGTTCGGGATTTCCACATACCACCCAACCATATATTAGCTGAACCAAATATTTCTTTCATCCAATCACCCCCGTGACATATTCCAAGCATGAATGTGGGATTTCACAGGATAAACCAATCCATAAACAAGTAAGGGAATCCATAGGTTAAACCACCTCCACCCTCATCATACCATGACCTCACCTAAATGGTGTCGAGATCACAAAACCAAACTAATCTTAGATGCCTTTGAATTCTTCTTGAATACCTTGAGGAATTTTCCTCTCTCCATCCTTGAATTTACCGTGTATCCTGCCACTACCAGTCAAGGGATTCCTAGGCGTTTGGGAATTTACCCGAGACCACCTCACCTGAATCCAAAATATTCTGGAAATCAAAATCTCAAACTGAGAAAAGTCTCATCACACCATGACTATTCGAAATGGCAAGGGAAGGCTAAAATCCATTGTTGAAACCCGAAAAAATCCATGACAATGATAGCAAAAGAACTAATTACCAACATGCACATACCATGCATGTTAAAACCAACTAGGAAACCATACATGAAACCTGTTATCTGCAAGTATTCCTACTGAAGTTGCTTGATCCAACTTTCCCTTGTTTGATCCTTACTTTCCTTTACTTTCCTTGCCCTTCCTTTGCTTTCCTTATCCTTCCCTTGCATGCTTTCCTTCTTTCTCCTCTTGGTGCTCTTCTCCTATCTGAGACTAATTCCAAAACTGAATTGACAAAAGGATACCAACTAAGGCTTTGATTCCTTTTATTGTTGATGCCTCTAATTTCTTCATTTTCCCATTATTTTCCTTCAATTTCCTCCTCATATGTAACCTTTAACCTCCCTTTTCTCCTAAATTCCTTTATTTTCATAAATAGAATGTCAATTAATGCCTCTTTTCCTTTTCAAATACTTTGCCATTTCCTTTGCCAATTTACCTTTAGGCATAAAAAAAACAAGTCATGCCCACTAGGATATTTTTCTAGAACATTTAGCTTGGAATAAGTGTCCCTTGACCTTGGTCTTATTTTTCCTTGATTAAATTTTATTACATGAAATTTTAACCTGGGACTATTATAATTGAGGCACACATGGGTAGAATGTAAGCAATGCAATATGTGGTATGTTGAGACAAATATGGAAAAGTGGAAAGACACTGGAAGCAAGGTTTCTTGGTAGAGACAATATGGTCTCTAGATGTGTAGTACAGGTGATGTGTACATGTTGTACAAGTGGTGTTGTGTACACATCGTGTAGGTGGTGTTATGTACATATGGTTATATGTACATGTTGTATATGTGGTTTTGTGTACATATGGTGCTATGTACATGTTGTATAAGAAGTGTTGTGTACATGTTGTACATGCGGTACTTTGTGCATGTGGTGTTTTGTACACGTGGTGTTGCGTGCATGTGGTGTTGTGTACACATTGTGTAGGTGGTAATGTGTACATGTGGTGTTGTGTACACATTGTGCAGGTAGTGTTGCGTACATGTGGTGTTGTGTACACATTGTGAAAGTGGTGTTGTGTACATGTTGTGTAGGTGGTGCTATGTACATGTGGTGTTGTGTACACATTATGTAGGTGGTTCTATGTGAATGTGGTGGTGTATACACGTTGTGCAGGTGGTGCTATATTGGCTACATGTCCTACATTTTGTGTTGTGTATATGTGGTACTGCATTATGGGTATTGTGCAGTTCTTGTGTCATGACATGTGTATTCATTGTATTGTATGGTTTGTACATATGCATTATTTTTTACACTAGGTGTAGGTGTATGTGTGGTGTTGTACACCGGGTGTAGGTGTATGTGTCATGTTGTACACTAGGTGTAGGTGTAGGTGTATCTGTTATCTTGTACAATAGTTGTAGGTGTATGTGTCGTGTTGTACATCGGGTGTAGGTGTATGTGTTTTTTTGTACACTATGTATGTGTATTTGTTGTACAATGTGATGAGACAAGCCTATATGGTATTGTCTAAGTCCTTATTGTTTATATTGAGGGTTTAGGTGGCTTAGTCTCTAGATGCCCTTGTTGTTGATATTGAGGGTTGAGGTGGTTTAGTCTCTAGATACCCTTGTTGCTGATATTGAAGGTTGAGGAAATTTAGTCTCTGAATGACCTTGTTGTTGATATTGAGGGTTGAGGCTATTTAGTCTCGGGATACTGTTGTTGCTAATATTGAGAGAGGAGGCAATTTAGTCTATGGATTCCATTTTTTCTTGAAGAGAAGAGAAGAAACTAGGTGCTTTCCGAGTTTGGAAACTAAACCAATGTGTATACATGGTTAAGGGAATAAAAAACATTTGGTGCTTTTCAGGTTTGGAAAACCAAACTAGTGTTTATATGTGGTTAAAGAGAAGAGAAGGAAAACCAAACTAGTGTTTATATGTGTATTGGGTTCCTTTGTTGTCATTGACATGGGTTTTTTTGGGTGTGACAGTGGTTTCAGGCTTGCCTTGCCATTTCCAAGTAGTCGTGGTGTGATGGGATCTCTTTTCTCGGTTGAGCTTTGAATTGTTAGAAGGTTTTGGAAGTGGGTGAGGTGGTCTTAGGAAAATTCTAAAGAGTTGGGGGTGGAGGTGGTTTAATCTCTAGGAAGCCCTCGACGGGTGGGTGGAGATAGGAAAATTCCTCATGGTATTAGTGAGGAAACTTTGAGGCATCCAAGCTTGTTTTGGGATTAGTGATCTCTTGACCAGTTTTGGTGGAACCATAATAGCCTAAGGGTGGAGGTGGTTTAATCTCTGGTAAGTCCTAGTTGTTTGTCTTGATTTCCCATATTCATGCTTAGAATATGGCACATGGGTGATTGGCTGAAAGAAAGATTTGGTTCAGCCCAATCTATGGTCAGGTGGTATGTGGAAGTCCCTCAATTGGTTAGATTTTTCATAAGTTAATAAGAGATATTTTCTTATTGTGATTCATGAGTAATTTTACTTGTTATTATGTGACTTTCATGGATATTCTATCTTGGTTAATATTCTTCTTATATGTTGGTTATAAGCATGGTTCCATATTATGTTATAGAAATGGCTCTTTCTATGTTTTGATTAGTTTATTAATGGTTGATGAATGCATGGGCTAACAAGTTTTATTTCAGCTATTATGAGAGAGAATTAGACCTTCTTGGTGATTATCAGATAAGCTTCAGACTCCTCTAATTAGATATGTATTCATGAAATGTAGCTTACAAGTTTACCATGTGTTAAACGAAATGATTGTTATGGTTGGGACAAGATATTGTTCAAGTTTTTTATGAATAGATTTGTCCTGATGCCATTTATGATTCTGGAAAGTCTCAAGCAATTATGGGTAGTGGTCTGGAGGAAGGTCTGAAAAGGTGGCACAAATCCTAAGACTGCATGCTCAAAACTAGAGGAATTGGACTATAACTACATGGATGCAGTGTTGTGCATGAAGTTAGAGGCCTATAACTGCATGCATGCCTTGTTGAGGGTGCGTTTCTGGGCCTCGGGTAGTAAAAGAGAGCCTCAACTTAGGGATTGGTCACTTGGGGTGATTCTTTGGCTCCTCAGTCACATGTAGTCCCTGTAGGATGTCAGAAATGTTTCAATTTGTAGGCCCCACTTCCTTAACTAGAATTTGGAGGTCGGGTCATGTCATAGTAGCCCTCAACTCATATTTACTCGGGTAGGCCAGTTAAAATGGGTAAATGTTGGAGGAGGAATTACACAAGTGACTTATGAACCACTGCAACTTGCAATCAAACGTTAACCTACGACCAAGCACTTCTTATCCTAATCACATAATCGAAGGTCACATCATTTGAAGACAGACCATGTCATAACTTGCAATTTGCGATTAATTTTCCCCAAACACGCCTTCTATTGCATAATCACACAGATGCATTATTTAAAGTCATATCCCTTTCCAAATTGACACCATGCGACTTGCTAAAAAATGCAACCTATCCTTGTGAGCTTTTGTGCGACCTATATCTCAAACTCAAGATTGAGACTTTCTCCAATAACCCAACTCTAGAAAAGTGATCTTTTATTTTACACCTACCATATTTTATTTTTAGTTAGTAATTTTATTCATGTTAACCTTGATGTCTTTGTATCACATATTTGTAATGATAGGTGACATCGATCTTGATTGCATTAGTATTTCATCATTTTATGGAGAGATGATGTCGTGGTAGTCAAGATTTCTTGTGGGGGTTCCTATAGGAGATCAACTAGAATAGAGAGAAACATAGAAGGGGTTGTGGATATCCCACCTACCTTGGTAATATATGGGGACACAACATCTAATATCAACAAGAAAAAACAATTGACTTGGTGGGATATCTATTCTGAGTTTTCTAACTCAGACACCCCATAGATAGGTAGGACTTCTGAGTTTACATCAACATCAAAAGATCCTGGTTGCATACGGTAGTTTCACATCTGCAAGTATTCCCATGCACCAAAATTATTGATTGGTTATTTCATTGTGCATATGTAATTCAATGGGCTATCAAAGGACATGATTGAGGGATTTTATCCTCTTTTGTTGCTACTGGCATTTCCAGTTACTACAAACTTCTGGATTGAGAAGAATAATTAAACATTAGGTAATTGGCAGATTTCAATGAAACTACCAAAGACACCAAAGACATTTTAAATCATGGTGGAAGGAACCCACCAAATTCAGGGTTAAACCAAATCAAATCTATAAGATATATGGTTTAATGAAGGTGTATCAATTGATGGTTGTTATTATGAACAAGTTTTACATAAGAGAATATACAGATACCTTCCTAGGAGCATTGGTACTTATCATGCACATAGTTGCCACAAGTGGGACTATATTCAATTGGGAAATTATCCTAGCATCAAAGCTGAAAACCAACATTCAAGTAGCCAAAGCTTCTGAGAAGGGTAAGCCATCAGAATTCTTCATGGCCTCTTATCTTCTTGATGCAGATTACGCCAAGTGTTAATTTGAAGGATGGAGTCTGAAATGGACCCCATAGGTACCTGAACCAATACATATATACAACAAGTGATTTCAGAACCCAGGTTAGAAGGCTTCATTTGAAACTACCTTAGAATCTTTTATTGCTCCATTATATTAGGCACTCTTTGGTCATGATCCACCTTTTTTGTCAGAACGATCCTGGAATACTATTATCGAGGTGGTAGATTGGTTTCTTATTAGGGAAGAAACTTATATCAAAGTCTTTGGCACGTATAAGCCTCCTCATGCTCTCTCAACATTAGCAATAGATAGAGTTCTCTTGTAACAGGATTGTATCAGTTAGCTATTGGGTTATCCAACACATTGTCAAAAGGAAAGAAGGGACCCTGGCCTATGTTACCTCTAACAATTGGGGTATATTCCATTGAAAATTTCAAATAATCCCAAGCTGAAGCTGAAGAGATAAAGGGTTTTTGTTTGATTTATCTAGGTATCTAAAAGTATGACTCAAGGGGTATTGCAACCTCACATTGTAAAGAAGTTGGTTTTGGTTGGTCATACAGACATGAGAAACAAAATTAAGAGGATAAGGTCAAGAGATTTTATAGTGACTCTAGGGCATCAGGCCCAAATGAGAAACAAGGAGAACAAGAACAAGAAGAAGAGAAAACAAATGATGAGGACACAAAATGTATGAGTCTTGAAGAATGAAGATATTTTTTCAAAAGAAATAAATAGAAACAAGATGAATGAGAAGCAAAAGAAGCAAAAGGGTGACCAACAAAAGGGAACCAATCCAGGATCCAACAAACAAGGAAAATCAAAATATCAACAAGGATAAGATGAAGAAGGAGAAAATATGGAAGAAAGAATGCCATGATAACTCGTAGAAAACAAGAGATGAAGAAGAAAGGGAGGAAGAGAAGCGTAGAAAAATAAAAGAAAATTAGGAAGAACTTTTGAAGAAAAAATAGGAAAAGGAAAGAAGAAGAAAAATAAAGGAAGGAGGAGGAAGAATAAAGAGCACAAGAAGTCGAACAACAAGGGAAAAAAGAAGAGGAAGAGATGATAAATAAACATGAAGATGAGGAAATGAAATGAAAGGTCAAAGAAGAACAGAGAAGGAAAGTCAAAGATGAATATAAAAGGCTAGAAGAAGAGGATAAAAAAGGTCGTAGGAGGATCTTGCTAAGAAAATCGAACAAGATCAGCTCAATAGAAATCAGAGCAACACAACAAATGACTAGAATCTTCAAGGGTCTAAAATGCAAATAGATCTACATCCTATATACATTCCTCCTTCCACTCTTATTACCGGCGGACATCTACCATTAAAAGAGCTAGGCATCCCAGTTGAAGAAGAAGAAGAGGAAGTGTTGGATATTACAAAATTGGCTTTTGATCAAATCCAGTGAAAAATCATGCAAAAAAGGAGAAAGTGTTATGCCAAGAACCCATCTAAGCCAATATTGGTGGTCACAGAGAATGAAATTGTCCTAGATACTACAATCAACCCTGAGATGATCTCTTCAACTGGAAAACCTTTGTGACCACAACTGAATTAAATATGAGTAGGTTGAATAGATAGGTGGTTGAAATATTGGTTAAGGTTCATGCTTATGAACAAAGAGTTTCACAAGTATAAGAGGATAACCATGTTTTTCATGTAGCGCATTCAAGTAGAAAAGGATTTCAATCATCCATTCAAGACGAGGTAAATACATTAGAAGATACTATGACCCTAGTTTACCAAGAGATGATGAAGTTGCATCGATATACAACAACATTTCCAACCATACAAGTAGAATCTAATGAAAATGTATCTTTTCTCAAACAAGCCACCACAATTATCAATAATATACATGACTAGACTACTCAATATTCATATGCTCCAAAATATCTCCCAAGGAAGGATTGGATAATTGCTAAAGATGACAAAGTTAAAATCTACATCAAGGTCCATTAACGTGATAGGTTAGAAAAGGATGTGGAAAGAGTATTATCTTCATATAAGCAACTATTTAGTGGGTTGGAATTTGTTATCAAAGTGCACAAAGTGCCTTTTGTTGGATCTGTTAGTGAAATAAGGCCACAAGAAGAAGTTCTACAAGAAATTCAAGCATTCCTCAATCCTTTCAAACAAGCTTCTACCATGGAAAAATTATTGTTACAAAGGAAACAATTACTCAATATGTGGTGGAACCTATAAGAATATACACCAAGTTTGTGAAGCTATATAATCTGATCAAGGTTTAGAAGAACACTCTATTATCGGATGCCCTAGAATGCCTTCACAGATATGGAGACGAGCAACGACATAATTTTATCAACATTGAAAAGGATTAGAAGCTTTGGTGCACATATCTTGTATAAGAATTGCATTTAGATGTCCCATCTCTATATATAACTATATTAGCTGAATAGGAGCCATTATTTCTTCATGCAATATGATAGTATAGGATAAGATACTAGGATAGAGTAGAGAGTCTCATGGGAATTTTAAGGGTTGTGAGGCAACCTAAAAGTCACTAGGGTAGACGCAAGGTCACCCATTTTTCTATAAATATGACCTCATGAAACAATGCAAAGGACTTTTGGTTTTGGATTCCTTTGTGCATATTGTTTGAGAACTAATAGATATTTTGGTGAATGCAAGAAGTGATTTCATATTTCAACTCATGGATCTGATGGGGTTCTCGTGTGATGGTGTTATGGATATTGTCAGCTTAATGTTTCAAGATTTATGAACTTCGGCATGCAGTTCCTTCATGTGTGATTGAGCATTGTGGGAATCCTCTTGTAGTGATTGGATGGTATATGATGTGTTCACTTTATGTTTAAATCAATGAGTTGTTTTATTGACATGAGCATTATATCATTGTAGGATTTTTATTGATCGTGAACTTATTCATGATTGGTAAACTTATCTATGTAATGTGTATGGGTATTTTTTAAGCTTTTCTAAGACTTCTTTTATTAAGATTCATGCTTTGATGTTATGTTGTTAATATTCATAGTATCTTATGTGTTGAACTTCCATAGATCACTTATTTGTTTTTGTTAAAGTTTCATTTGTTCTTTGATGATTGCTACTTATTCCTTCCAAAGAAAATTTCAATCATCGAGATTGTAGTTGGGTGCACATGCCAGATGGGACTCCTAAACCAAATGGAGTCGAGTCTAATTGGGATTCTACACTGAGGATATCCCCTAGCTATTGGCGGTTCATTATAGCTCATCAACAATTTTTTTCCCTAGAAGGAGGGCCCATCTTACAAAATGGTTGGCGTTAACACCTTTCCTAATCCTAAAACCTCCCAACAAGCTAATAAAAACCTCATTCCATTCCTCCTTTACATCCTCATCATCCCTCTTTAGGAGCACCTTTCAGTGACACTCCCTCTATTAATAATCAACCACCCTTGCTTGAAGATGATCTTATTGACGAAGGCCCACCTCTTTACGAAGTCACATACAAGCAATTGATAGTTCTATTCCATGTTACTCATCAATTTTCTAAGAGCCTCAAATGTATCCCCATTGTGAGCTCCCTTCCTCACACACGTGCAACTCAGCCTCACCATACTCATAAGGGCGCCCTAGAAATTTCAGTGCAAGATTTGATTAATATAATATTGGATGACTATGCAGATGTTGTTGAAAGGATTTCAATCCAAGGTTTGGAAATTCCTCTCAGTTCAGATAGGGAAGGCCAGGGGGAAGAGAACTTAGAAGATGGGAATCGTCACTAATGCAAGAGTGTTGAGAATATCCAAATACATGAGGTGAAGGGAATAACATGAATTAAGTGAACTTGCGGAATGAGGAGGACCCCCAGAATGAGAGAAATATTAGACTTAAGAGAAATTTGAGGAACCTATGAAAACTTAAGAACCTTTGAAATCTAATAAATCTTAGGGTTCCAAGAAGGGCTGTATAAGATTTTTCACATAGTAGTGAAGGCTTGAAATCTAGCTCTCACAGTGACTGAGGGGAAATGTTAACCAAATGTATCTTAATCCACCAAGAGCTAACCGATGACAACCTTTGGCTTGGATGGCTCAATGTCCTCTAGAAATCTGAGGTCAGCTGCATATCCAGAGAAACATATCCCAAAATTTGATCTGGAAAAGGGAACCACCATTGAAGATCATAGCAACAATTTTTATCTATCTTTCTAGACGATGAAAGTCCAACATGATAATGTTTCTTATAGGTTGTTCCCACATACCTCAGAGAATGAGGTTGCCACATGGTACTACTCTCTGTTTGTGGCTTCCATCTAAAATTGGGATGAGTTTCAAAATTTTTTTCTCAAAAAATTCGTAGAACATAAGACTCCACCGTGCTCCTCACAAAATTAAGCTCTTTGAATATGGGCAAGAATTAAAAGGTTAAGGATTTCAATCATAGATTTAGTACTTGTTTCAGGTATAATAACCCTAGGGTCTTAGGTTGGGAATCCCAAAAGAATGGAGGGCATACAACATAAAAAGACACATAAACAGGAAGTCCTAATACTTAAAAAATTAAATTTGGTAAAAAAGATCTTACCCATAGGTCTTACGTTTGAGGCCGTTCCCGTAGGGTTCAAACCCTCTACTTCTTCCCTACACTTTAAGACCTGCAATTCATTCAAGACAAAGCATATACACCAAAAATAACTGAAATCATGTTCATGATATCAAGGTTAGATCATATAAGAATGTAAGAAAATAATCATTAATGTGAAATTTTATAAGAAAATCATGACATAAATTAATGCATAAAGACCATAATCATCTGGAACAAGACAACACCTCTTTATTAATGTAAGCTAAAGAAAATATAGAAGAACTACAACCTGAGTCGTCCTTTGGCTCCAAGCGAAATTGTCCTCTAGATCTATCCTTCCCAGGCCTCAACAATCCTCCTCCATAAGCATACACAAGGATGCCATGAAGGGATGGTGAACATCTCAAGAAGGAAAGAGGGGCTTCCTATGACTTGGGAGTGAAAACGACACAGGGATATCTTTAGACTTGATCATGGATGTAATCAACTATAATATCAATATCTAATCCTTCCTCCTCCCTTAGGCCTTCCCATGGAGATGTATTTATACTTCTCCAAATTAGTTTTTCAACTGGGAAACAGTTGGGCCATGGGCTATAGTAGGTGGGTATCTGGTCAAACTCGTAAACCCTGCCCGAATTAAGGGAGATTATATATTTTTTAATGTTTTAACACATATATGTGGGTTTGGTATAGGTTGAACCACGTGTACATGTGCTTTATATAGGGTATTATCACATATGGGATTTAAAACATTGTTTTTTATAAAATGGACCAAGTATGGTAGGGAAGGGTTGCCATGGGCCATATCATAGAGCATGAAATATACCAAGGGTGGTAAATGGTGCTATAATAGATTCCCCCTAATATTTGAGGTTAGAAGGGGTACATGATGGCTGAAATGTATTAATTGTATAGAAAGAATCATGCGAGGACCTGAGACGAGTTCACCAGATTTCAGCCTACCAAGCTAGTGGAAGAGATTAGAAAGAAAGTTATTGTCTGAGGTGGGCATACCCATGCTCAGAGATAATAAAGCATGTCTGCATATCAAATACAAAAAGGAACCCAATATGTATACAACTATAAAAGAACTGAAAATACATAGTGGATCATCTGATCATATCCATAGAAGTACATGTCACAATATCACATATAAAAAACTAATCAATAATGTTGAATTACAAAGCTGATCACTGAATTCATAAAGCTAATCCAAAAAGTACCAAGTCAAATAGTGGAACAAATGGTATTGCATGCAACTCATGTGCCAACATATATGATGTCACTATGATGAACTACAACATATAAGGTAGATGGTGTCACTAACAGAAACAAGAGGAACTGGTAAGTGAACTAACAAATGCTGATAAACCCGAGGTCTTTATCGAATGTCGTGGTACATTTCTACACAATGGGAATAAATGATCTGAAGTCGACCATGTGAGAAATCGTTTGATTACTGGTCATTGATGTATACCGTTAACAAACTCGAGAATACTCACCCATAATGATGATGAGAGGCAAGGTACCTAGTACAATCTAACAAGTGCGAATAAAGGATATGAAGTCGAACACTTGGAAGAATTTATCAATCAGAAGACAATGATGTATTCCCACTATTGATAGTGAAGGAATCTTCCACTGATGACTCCAAACCCTAAGGTACTGCCAAATGGACTCTAGACCTTGTTCCTAGAGAAATGAGTTGAAGTCGATGGGAAAAGATCTATTGGAAGGAAGGAATTAAGGCATCCTTCATCAATCTAGCGTGGGTGTAACCTGCAGGCTAGTAATTAGGAAGGAATCAGATGAAGAAAGATGTAGTAACCAAACCAAAGCATGTTTCCGATGTACACAAGATGTAGTTAGTGCACAACAGAAACCCATTGTACCAACCAATAATGAAAGTTGACACAGAGGCGAGGAATCCACCAATGAGGTCAAATGGAAAACAAGGTACTACATGAATCTTAATGTGTGATAATGAAAGCTGACGTCGAACACAAGGGAAACCACTTAGTCAAAGACCCATGATACTAATCAATGCTGAGCACAGAGTCACCTATCAATGATGGAAATAGGGCCAGGGTGCAACTCTAGGACTACTCTTAGAGCAATTTATTGTAGTCGATAAGAGCAAGACTTGCCAGAAAGAAGTCAATGGAGACCTTCTCAAAACAGCATGAGAAAAGGACCAAATTGCTTATCTGATAGTGAAAATGCCTCTAAAAATCAGGGATGGCCAACTGAAAATAAGTCAAGAGACACCACAGAAAGGCCAACTAAGGTTTACTTCCCTTGAACAAAATCACGATTCAAATGTGACAATATGGCAGCATATGATAACTTTGTATAATTTTGTCATGCAAGAGGCACAAACAAACTCTCCATATGACTAGAAGAGATAACCAACCGAAGGAGTACTGACTCAATAACAAGGTTAAGGCTCTCCTAAGTCAAACTAAAGCTCGTCCCAATGGAGGAAAGACTTAATTTTGAGTGATTTATTCAAGGGTGACACAAATGACTCTAGTTGCCATCAATCATGGAAGTAATGTCTCGTTCCTGACCTTTTTGGAATATTTATTTTTTTTGTCTTTTTCATATTTATAAAGCTCGAAAAAGAATAAAAGAATGCATATAATACAGTGGAAAGAACGAGTGTTGAAGTACAAATTTTCTAGTTCTTGGGAGTGGAACATGCCTATGCTCAATGCAAGGTGACGAAACTAGTCAATGAGACTCAAAGGAATGTTTTTTCCACATATAAGCAAGTGTCAAGTTGTAGAGACAAAATGATTGCAGGGTTGATTTCGCAGAAAGGTATGGCCAAAAAATAGGCTTAAACACGAATCCAAATGAAGCCAGCTTGAGGACAAAAAGAGGCAAATAGTCAACATGAAATGTAGTGGTACAACTCAACACAAAGGAGGCTCTAGGGTATAAATCCAGAAAAATATCGAAGAAGGAAGAGAATGAAGCTTCAATGCACAAGTCATGGTGGGACTAAAGAGGAATCTCGAGCCTATGCAGTATAGCAGCATGGGAAACATATGCTAATGAGAATTTAACTAAGATCCCATGTAAAGGTTGGCTCTATCATCATGTCATGATTTTATAAGTCGGTGAGTGAAAATGGTTTAAGAACCAAGACATGATGGGATCAACCCTATGGCCAAGATATCACACTATGGAGGTTAGTATGCAAAATGCAATGGAAAATGATATCCCCTAAACCTATATGCTAGTG
>APFE030748056.1:0-13605 GCA_000404065.3 Pinus taeda | reverse complement strand
GACTATCAAAAACACTCTCGGGAGAATTATACCAGGTGAAGAGTCTGATACGGATAATGAAGAGGATGAAGACTTCAATGAAGATCAAGTGGATGATGAAAATGGTGACGAGTTCATGAAGAGAATGAATAAAACTAAAATTGAGAAACAATCTATTGTGGACCACTCCAATGTGTAGCATGCTCCCTTAAAGAAAGACTTTTACTAGAAAGTAAGAGAAATATCTCTGATGACATCAGAGAAATTTGCACTTTATAGAAAGCAGCTTGAGTTGAAGATTCGTGGAAAAGATACATCGAAGGTTGTCAAGACATGGAACCAAACTGGATTGACTCATAATGTCCTCGAAGTCATCAAAAAATTAGGTTTCGAGAATCCTATGTCTATTCAAGCTTAGGCCCTTCCTGTGATCATGAGTGGAAGAGACTGTATTGGTTTAGCAAAAACAGGTTCGGGTAAGACTCTTGTATTTGTTTTGCCTATGCTAAGGAATATTAAAGATCAACCTCATCTTGCTACAGGTGATGGACCAATTGGTTTGATTATGGCTCACACGAGAGAGCTTGTTCAACAGATTCACTATGATATCAAGAAAATTGCTAAGGTTTTAGGATTGAATTGTGTACCTGTCTATGGAGGTTCAGGAGTGGCACAAAAAATTAGTGATTTGAAGAAAGGTACTGAAATCGTGGTATGCACACCTGGTAGAATGATTGATATCTTATGTACAAGTGGGAGTAAGATATCAAATCTTCGCAGAGTCACCTACCTTTTTATATAAGAAGATGATAGGATGTTTGATATGGCTTTTGAGCCTCAAATAACTAGAATTGTTCAAAATACCAGACTAGAGAGACAAACCGTGCTCTTCTCTGCCACATTTCCTAGGTAGGTAGAGGTTTTTGCTTGCAAAGTATTGAATAAGCCAGTGGAAATTCAAGTTGGTGGACGTAGTGTTGTTAATAAGAATATAACACAGTCTATAGAGGTTCGTCCCGAAGGTCAAAGATTCTTGAGACTTTCAGAGCTTCTTGGTGAGTGGTATGAAAACGGAAAAGGCACATGGCAGTGTGCCATATGTTTAGGATGGGATATACCCATTGCAACATTTGCAGAATAATAATGTCATATTTTGAAGCTCACATAGGTATTCTAAGCCAATGGGATATACCCATTGCAACATTTGCAAAATAATAATGTCATATTTTGAAGCCCACACGGGTATTATAAGCCAATGGGATATACCCATTGCACATTTGCAGAATAGTAAAGTCATATTTTGTAGCTCACACGGGTATTATAAGCCAACTAAGTGTAAAGGATAAACTTTTGGTTGTTGTGAATACACATATTTTGAACAGCAAGCGTAGAAATCGTTGATGACAAGAATGTGGAGTTACCATTTTGAGTGGGGTAATTATCTAGATGATGTACTTATGAGGTATATTGACTCTATTTGGTGCAAGGGTGATTGGACAAAGATCACCCTTGCCCACAACGCCACGGACGGACAGTGCATTGTGAAGTTTAGACGCAAACTGAAGCATGTGCTCAACAATATAAAGAAATAGACACAACAAGTTTTCCCTTTTATTAGTTATCCTGGTAATGGAAATTGCATTACTTGCAACTTCCAAGGGTTGTTGCTGTTAAAAAAATTAAAACTCGAAACCCCAAACAACAATGAAAACTGCAACATGACCAAGTCTTTTTTCTCACAAGTTGCCCATCGGTCTCGGTCTCCGTGGCACTCACACTCGCATTCATTGTTCCAAATAGCTGTCAATGGCTCCTTTTAAAACTAGGAATTATGGTTACCATGTTTCTGCATTTTCTCCACAAATACAGGATTGATGAAGTCATTTTGGGCGAAGGCAAATGGCACTTTGAACATCATCCAAACTGGGTGGGAACATAGACATGTAAATTTGGAACATTGGTCTTTTCCCTTTCTTTCAAGATGAACAAAATCAATTTGAAATTGGATTTTTGGTTTCCAATGCAGGTAATATCGTTGAGCCAAACCTATGTGACAATGTTGTTTACGCTTCCACCGTTAGCCTTGAATCAAAAACTTACATTTCACGCTGTAAATCTAAAAATTCCAATGAAAAGATGTCCGGTTGCAAAAGTCTCCATTCTAAAATCCATTTTCATGGGTTCTTCGAGGGGTTGCCCTGGCAATGCAGGTTTTGGGTCTGTAATTAGAAAACACACAGAAAAACCATCCTCTGCTGCTATAGGAAATATATGCTAACCTGCCAAGAAGGAACTAAAGCGTCCAAAATTTGCATCACCAAGCATAAACTAGGAAGGGGACTCTAAACTCAATCAAGTTCAATTAAGGATTCAAGAATCTTTCATGAATCATTAGAGGTTGGAGTCCAACCATCATGGCGCTTGAGAGCATTTGAGAGGCATGGAAACCCCTTGATCAAATTAATCATCATTGGAGAATGAAATACAAAGCGAGGCACAATGAGTGGTCTAATGCGTTAAGTCAATGACAAGGAGATATTTAAGATGTATGCCTTAGTATCCCCATGTGATCTACACAGGCTCCCGAGCTTATGGTTTTAGCATATCGAGCTCTACTCGCATGTTGATTTTCTCTTGACATAATATTGTCCATCTCTGTCTCTGTTTGAGTGAGTGTTTTGTGGTTTTTATCATGGAGGATCATATCTAGGTTTCCTTCTCTTTCCTCCATGCATCTGTTTAGCTCTTAGCTCTTGGAAGCATCCCTTCCTTATTGGTACTTGAGATAGAACTTTATCATTAGCTGCCAACAAAAAATATGATACCATTCCTGGCCAGAATTTTGGGAGCTATACCCTCTTCTTGAGCTCCTCATTTGGAAAAACCCCATCTTAACATGATTGCTAGGTCTCCATCCTTTACTGGGCATCTGTCCTGTTTCTTCAGCTTTCCAACAAACTCTGTGTCATCCATTCTTCTAAAATCACCTTTCTCTTTCCAAGTTCAACATTGATGATTTTGACTTGCTTTGATTTCAAAGACATCAAGCATTGCTCCAACACTTTTCATTTTAGTTTTATTTAACATGACCATATTTATGGAGGCCAGCGAGATTTCTTTTCTCTTTTTGCTTTTAATTAGAACATTATGCACTCACATTGCGGCTGGAAAATTTGAAGTCTCCTAGCATATAAATTGCATTACAATGAGACAAAGCAGGGGGAGGTGGGAAGGTGGCGTTTGCCAAGAAATGATCCTGCACCCAAACTCTGTGGAGTTATTACATCCATACACCATCTCTGTGGAGTTATTACATGCATACGCTAGAAAGATCAAATCAAAAAGGAAAACCATCACATATCAATCTGGGAATTGATGGACACTTATATTTTCGTAGCTACTCCTGTCAAGTCTTCCTATCCTCACGAGAGGTGAGTACAGAGTTTTGATTGCATTCCCAATAATTGAGATCAATGCTTTAGCTACAATTGTAGATGTTGAAGTCAGGGTTCACCTGCTTGTAGTGCATTGTTTAGCTAAGCAGAACAACATTAGGCATGCTTTGAGTTTATGGTACACTGCTACCTTTATTCGTGTGAATATTGATGCAAGGGCACAAAAAGATGAATGAAAATTAGCCAGCCCTACAATGAATGGTAAGATGAAATCCCTGAGTGAACAGACCTACACTTGAACCTAATCAAATTTACCTAACAGGGGTCCCTGTTATTAGAGAGAGCATAAATTGGCTATTTTGCCTTCACTACATGTTTTCTCCCAACAAAATATATACCTGGAAACTAGCAGAACGTGAGTGAACAAACCTTGACTTGAACCGAATCAAATTGACCTAACAAGGGTCCCTGTTATTAGAGAGAGAATAAATTGGCTATTTTGCATTCACTACATGTTTTCTCCCGACAAAGTATATACCTTGAAACTAGCAAAAGCTTACATAACATAACCACAATCACAATCACAAAGCTTATTCTTTGTGCTATCTATATATATATATATCTGTGTGTGTGTGTGTGTGTGTGTGCACATGCAATACAGACCCAAATGCTTGACATCGACCACCGATGATGGCGCGATCAGTCTGTTGCATGTGGGTTGATCACATTCAAACCACAGTGCAAGCTCCAAGTACAGTAATAGGATTTGGCCATTCCTAGGAAAATATAGGCTCCACGTACAGTAATAGGATTTGGCCATTCCCAATCAAATATAAGTGAGAAAATCAACCACAACATATGCCAGTAATCGTAGTTTCCAATCTCTCTTTGTTTGGCTACATGCTCCACAACATAGTTGTGCATTCTGTGTTTTTTATCGAATTAAAATACACAAAAACACACTCAGAGTGTGAGCTAAGTGACTGAAATGGAGATGTGAACGATGATTATCTTTCTTTTCCTTTATATAAATCTCTGCATTACTGGGCACTTTGTATGGCAGCCAAGTCAAGAGGTTGACACTAGCGGGCTGACTAGAGCCAGTTTTCCCAAGGGTTTTGTGTTTGGAACGACGACTTCGACTTACCAGGTGGAAGAAACTACCAATTCTGATGGAGGACGACCGAACATTTGGGTTAATTTTATCCGTCAACCAGGTATGCATTTTTTCACAACTAATTTGGCTTCATTGGATCAATCATATCCCTGCACTGTAATGTTTTTCACATATTCAGGTTTTTCATATTTTACGGGTGTTTTGTCTTTTCTTTTCAGGGATTGTAGCTAACAATGTCACTACCGATATTATGGTGGATGAATACCATCTTTATAATGTATATGCTTCTTCTGCCATTTGTCCATTTTGGCCCTTATTTTCATGAGAATTCAAATGATAAAGTTTATGGTTTTTCAATGGAAGAAGATTTTGTAGGAAAAATGTTGTTTCTACATGAGTTATTTAAATGTGGAAATTTAACTGCAAATATTCGTTTCACAAAGCAATGTAGAGTTGATGGTAAATATGAAAATGGATGCCTACAGTTTCTTGATATCCTGGTCTAGGACTTTCCCAAGTAGAAAGATACTTGGGTTTTGATCACTGTCCAAATTTAATATATGAATGAAAGATTTTGACTGTATTAAATTTATAAGTTAAATATTTAAGTTACTTACATTAAATTCCAGCTTTTGCTTCAGCGTACAAATAACTTTCAAAAATATAGAATGGTCCCTTGAAGTATAGTTTATGGATCTAGGACTTACCAGGTGGAAGGAGTTGCCAAGTCCGATGGACGAGGGCTAAACATTTGGGATAATTTTATCCGTCAACTAGGTATGCATTTTTTCACTACTAAGTTGGTATCATTGGATCAATCGTATCCCTGCACCGTAATGTTTTTCACACATTCAGGTTTTTCATATTTTAGTGGTGTTTGGGATTTTCTTTTCAGGGATTGTAGCTAACAATGTCACTGCCGATGTTATGGTGGATGAATACCATCTTTATAAGTTATATGCATCTTCTGCAATTTGTCCATTTTGGACTTTTTTCATGAGAATTCAAATGATAAAATTTATAGTTTTTCAATGGAAGAAGATTTTGTAGGAAAATTTTTGTTTATGTCTTGAATTATTTAAATGTGGAAATTTAACCGCAAATATTTGTTTCACAGAGTGACGTAGAGTTGATGGTAAATATGAACATGGATGCCTATAGTTTCTCGATAACCTTGTCTAGGAGTTTTCCAAGTAGGCAGATACTCAGGTTTTGATCGTTGTCCAAACTAAATATATAAATGAAAGATTTTGACTCTATTAAATTGATAAGTTAAATATCTAATTTACTTACATTAAAGCCTATAAATTTTAAAAATATAAAACGGATCCCTGAAGTATAGTTTATGGATCTATGATTTATAACCGTGTTTCTGAAGTTGTGTGTATTTAATGATGCAGAAGGAGCAGTTCGGAGATTCATTGGGAATACCAATGTATTTATAATTATTACGAACTCCCAAAGGGGGTAGATCCCCCTCTTACAAAGTGAAGAATAGATAGATGGATATGTAAAATAAACCCAAGAATTTATATAGTAAAACTTTAAATTTCATTTTAATTTTTTTAAATATTGAAAATCATCTCATTTCAGTTGCTAAAGATATCTAATCTATAAAGGTGATTTAATGTCTAACATGAAAAATTATTTTAAAATTATTACTTATTATATACTCAGGAAAAATAAATATAATGTTAACGCTATGTAGTGTTATATTATAAAAATAATATTGTAAAGTACAAAGCTAATAAAATAATAGTTCTATTAAATTACTTATTGTAAACAATTTATTTAAAAAAATTTTCATATACTCATATTTAATTAATTAAAATTAATATAATAATTCAAATTTATATTCTCAAAACCTCATCTTTAAATATTTTAATACAATTGGCTTCTTATAAATATATAATAAATGAAAAATAAATTTAATTATTCAATTTCATTATTATTAATTAAAAAATATTTAACATTATAAACATTAAATTCACTCTAATTCAATTTGACCCAACCAATATATCTTAATTTTCATATTGTTATCCATGGTTCTTTTTTTCCATTGTTTTTTGGGTTCCTTTCGTGTTGTTACTTGCTTTTAACAAAATAACATTAAAGATTATATATTTTTTTTAAATCTTTGCAAAGTATATTACGTTTAATATGTTTGTAATTTTATTATTTTCACAAAATAATAATTATATTAATTTAGAATTTCAGTTTTTGTGAATTATATATTAACTTTTAATATTGGTTAATTAATTTTATTAAATAATATTTTACATAATTCTTTCATTTATCTTTCTCTTTTTTTCATATATATTTAATTTCATAGTTTTACGAGTGTCTACATGTGAGAAACCTCATGGAGCTTATTTTTTTGTTTCCTTGATATAAGATGATGTGGTTGTTGTGTGAGATCCACATGGATTCCACTCATTCATGATGAATAAATGATCTAGAGGGGTTCTATTATTTCTTTGGAATATTTACAAGTTGAATATTAATGAGGCCAAATTGGGTTTTAATTTATCTTAAAAGTTGTATCTTAGTGGGGTCATAACATTCCTTCCAAGCCAAAGAGCCCAAAAAAAAGACTTCAAAACTAACAGACAATTAATTCAAGATTTGGGTGAATTTCTAGGCAATTTAGGGAGTTTTTACCATGACACTTTCTTTCCTCCTCTAAAATCTCAATGATGAAGGTTCTCGTATGGATTATAAAGGGCCTTAATGGAAAAATCAAGCATCACATTCTAAAAAGAAAGATTTCTATAGAAAATCCTAATATCCTTTTAATACAAGAGACCAAATGTGATCACCTCATTCTAAGTCAGCTAGTTAGGTTACATGCAACCTACTAACGTCACACATTTATGACTGAGATTTTAGCTCAAAGATTTTTCATCTTTTTAAATAATTTATTAATCAGTAACCGACTACTTGGTCTAATGGAGATGATAAACACCCTCGAGAATGTGTTATGCATAAAGGGATGAAATGGAGTTTCAAGTTATGCCTACCATTCTTCCTTTCTGCAGGTAATTCTATTAACCTAATAAAATCTTGCTACTAAAATATTATTTCCCATATCTTATTGTGGTTCCATACCAACATCATGCATGACCATACCATTTGTATACCATGACGCCATGCATGACAATAATAACCTTGATAACATAAAATTTTACCCAAAGAGAGAGCAACCCACTCTAATACCACCTTGTAATCGCCTCCAACATTTATCAGCTTTCACTAGTTTTCCCGGGGTAACTATGAGTCGAGGGTCACTATGATGGGACTCAACCTCCTATATGATCTTAAGAAAATGGATTCGACAACTTAAGACCTTATTGACTTCCCTCATGTATTACAGGACCTCTAGGAGCTACCCAACCCTTCTAGGTGTCTAATGCCTAAGCTAAATCTCTTTTTCACTGACCTATTCTCTCAGTTGCTCCCATTACAAGGCCTCTAAGAAATTTTAAACATTCAGTTGCTACCATATTGCTTTTCCTTATGACTATGAACTTTTCTAATCAGTTTTATACCATTGACCTTGAACTCTAAGCCATGTTTTCATAGCTCGGACTAAAGCCTCTACCCAAAACTCAATGAAACTTCCAAGAATGATGAATAACATAGGAAAAAGTATTATAAACCAAAAAAATGAAGAAAAACTTGACCAAACCCCTCCCAACAAGGACAAATATTTTATCAAACACATGGTAAACATGCAAACTACACATCATGAATGCATATTTGAACATAGGGATTTGAGACTTATCTGGAAGGAAAAATGCCTTTTCACAACCTTTGCGTAACACCAATTAGGTCATGCATTCATTAAGAAGACATTCATTAATTAAAATGTGATAAAAGCCATACTTAGATCTGGCATATAACCATGTTTATAACCAACATATTATCAAGTAGATAACAAGGATAGAACAACTATTAAAGCCACATAATAAAAAGTATAATTACCCATCCATGACAAGAGAAACTTAGCTCTTATTAACCATATGCAAAAGCCAACCAAGTCAGGTACTTCCATATACCAGCTAACTTTAAATTGGGTTGAACCAAATATTTCTTTCATCCAATCACCCCCATGCCATATTGCAAGATTGAATGTGGAATCTCATAGGATAAACCAATCCACAAATAAATAAGAGAATCCATAGGGTAAACCACCTCCATCCTCACCATACAACAATCTCACTTGAGCTAGTCCCTAGATCACAAAACCAAACTGAGCTTGGATGACTCAAAACTCCTTCACCATCCCTTGAGGATTTTTCCTGTCTCCACCCACCTATTTAGGGCTTCCTAGAGAAAACCATTTCCACCCCCAACCCTTGGGTTTTTCCACACACCACCTCATACAGAACCAAAAATTTCATCAATCGATAGCTCAACCAAGAAAGAATCCCCTCACAACATGACTATGCAAAAATAGGAAGGAAAGGCTAAAACCACAGTCGAAACCCGACAAAACCCATGCAAACAATAACAAATTAATTGAATACAGACATGCACATACCATGCATGCCAAAACCAACTAGGAAATCATATATGCTACATGTTACATGTAAGTATTCTCATTAAATTTATTTGATGAAACCTTTCCTTTATTGATTCTTGTGTTCCTTTGCTTTCCTTGTCCTTCCTTTTCTTGTTTGCTTTCCTTGTCCTCTTCATTCTCCTCTCCTCTTTAAGACTAATTGCAAAAAAATAGAAAATGGCCCCAAACTGATGCTCTGATGTGTTTTTATTATTGATGTGCCTAATTTCTTCATTTTCATTAATTTTCCTTGAATTTCCTCCTCACATGCAACTTGTGACCTTTCACCTCCATTTTATTGTATTTTCCTTTATTTTCATAAATAAAATACCAATAATGGATTTTTATCTTTTCAAAGCCTTTGTCATTGCCTTTGCTAATTTCTCCTTAGCCAGACAATTCAATGATGTTTGTGAAAACAATATGTATTTAAAATCTTAGCAACATACAAACTTAATAGGGAGTGACAGAAGACGGAGCAGGAAGGAAATTGCGCAGAACTAGCGTTTGGAGTAGAATACTAGAATTGGGTACCATGGAGGGGTGAGAAGGGGGGAGTTCTACTCCCTCCTACAATCATGTAGCCTCTAATCATTTCAAGAAGCCCATGGAAGTGGAAATTGGGTATATAGAAAGAGGAAAACAGTTAAACAATAGAAAAGAAACGATGGCAGAAATGCAGGAGGAAGTCAAAAGGGAGAAATGTAAAGAAGTAGACAGTAAAAAAGTTGACCCTAGAATTATTTAATTGTTTAATATTTATATTCATTTTATTTAGCTAATTGTTATGAATTATATTCATAACAACACACAATTACATGTGATGATGGTGGTGGTAGGTGAGCTTCCTCCCACCTCCTCCAATGAGCCATCTTTTTCCCAGGATCCATCTAATGCCATAATTTCTTGTATTGAATCGAACTCAAATTTGAACTTGAACTTGAAGTTGGTAACTATGGTTGAATGCAAAGATATTTTTTACTCCAAAAGGCTCGTTGTTTTATCTTTGTGAGGAGTTTCCTCTTCTTAATTGTTAGGGTTTGAAATCTAATGAATTTTTGTGGATAATCATGTTTTGGCTTGAATTCCTTCATAATGGAGGTACACATAAAATCACCTGTATTGAGTTGAATGGCCTCTAGAAGACTCTTATTTATATCCATTATGACAAACTTATGTGGGAAAAATCAAAGTTGAAACCAATTTTTATGATAATAGTTTAGAGCTTGGGATGCTTGAGTAGGACTTCATTGACCGCATTCTCATTACACAAAATTACATGTGATCATGGTGGTGGTAGGTGAGCTTCCTCCCACTCCTCCAATGAGCCATCTATTGCCCAGGATCCATCTAATCCCATCATTTCCCATATTGAATCAAACTCGAATTTGAACTTGAACTTGAACTTGGTAACTATGGTTGAATGCAAAGATATTGTTTACTCCACAAGGCTCGTTGTTCTATCATTGTGATGAGTTTCCTCTTCTTAATTGTTATGGTTTGAAATCTAATGAATTTTTGTGGATAATCCTGTTTTGGCTTTCTATCTTTTGGCGTTCCTTCATAATGGAGGTGCACATAAAATCACTTGCATTGAGTTGAATGCCATCTAGAAGACTCTTATTTATTTCCATTTTGACAAACTTTTGTGGGAAAAATCAAAGTTGAAACCAATTGTTATGATAATAGGTTACTCCTTGTCACAATAGATTTTGAAAGTTGATCATCTTAGTAAAGTCCTACTCCACCAATGAAATAATGTTTCTATAAGAGTTATGAGTTGGTCATTTCAGTTGAGGAAAGAATCCAAGCAAGTTAGGGTTTTAAATCTATTGAATTTTTGCAGTTAATCTTGTTAGGGCTTGCTATCTTTCGGTGTTGATTCATAATGGAGGTGCACATAAAATCCCCTGCATTGAGTTGAATGGCCTCTATAAGACTCTTACTATTGAGTTGAATGGCCTCTAGAAGACTCACTCTTATATCCGTTTCGACAAACTTTTGTTGGAAAAATCAAAGTTGAAACCAATTGTTATGATAATAGGTTACTCCTCGTCGCGATGGATTTTAAAGGTCGATCTCAGATAAAGTCTTACTCCAACCATGAAATAATGTTTCTAAGAAAAATTTATGAGTTGGTCATTTTAGTTGAGGAAAGAATCCAAGCAAATTTACCACAAAGATTTCTTTTCACTTTAAAAGAGGTTTCTACGGTATATTGGCCAATAAATTTAATTTACAACCAAAGTTGACTCATTAAATTATGCCCTAAATTATTCATTATATTTTAAAATCCCAAACCCTCTTTTTAATAAAAATGGAAATTACTAAAAATATGGTTTTTAATATTTGCAATACGAAATTGAGAATGGAATAGTGTGTGGTGAATACTATCCTTGGCCCAAAAGTCGAACCTATGAAAACGAAAGAGACCCTGGTCTTCCCTTTCTTTAATAATCCTCTCACTATTTGGATATTCTTCTCTCTGTTATTCAAAATTTGGAAAACGAACCCAAAAAAAAAGGGTATTCCATGCTCGTCTTCTCTCTCTGTTATTTAACATTTGGAAAATGACAAAAAAAATTAAGAAACTGAAAACCTGAACTATACGAAAATACAAATTTCTCTCTGGCCATTGTTTTAGTTTTTTTTTATTAAAATAGAAATTGACAAAAAGAAATTATTAAAATTATAAATTTAATTTATAAACTTGAGTAACTTAAATATTTTTTTGGATATTCCATGCTTGTCTTCTCTCCGTTTCCGTAGCGTCTGAAAGTGTTGGAACTATGCTTTGTCATGCAAGCATATCAGTTGTCTATGGGCCAAATCAGTGGGGTAAGCATCATGGTGTATCACATCCAGAAAGGACTGTCATTAGCCGTTGATCTATCTGATTCTGGACCCAATGTATGGCATCGATTGGTGGCATTTGAATTATCAATAGTGATGGTTGGAGGCATAGAAAAGAAGTGATGATATGGGAGCTTTTTCAAATGGAAGGTTTTGATGGTGATGGATTTTCTTCGAAGGAGATGGGGAGGATGTCTGAGTCTGTGTGTCGACAATTTTGGAGGGATTTGTACTCCACGTTTGAGTGCGTGGGAGTGGGAGACAAGATATGTTTCAGGGCTCATGGGAGTCTAAAGGTAGCTGTCTACAGTGTCACCCACGGCTCATGGAGTTGGTTACCTAGCTATCCTAATCCACATGACCAGGATCACAAAAAACCTACATCTAAGGAGCCTTGTCTTTCAACCCAACCTAGATAACTGGAATGTCTGATTTAAGGTGTTTTAATTGCAAGCTTTATTGTTAGTCTGAAAGAAAAAAAATGTAGCACATCAATGGATTGTGGCTGCAGAGCCTACTGTAAAAAGCTGCTTTGGATGTAGTAGCTATGCATAGAGCGAAAATACATCAAAGATCAGATAAAAGTTAATAATTTTTAGTAGTCATTAAGTGCTGTAAATATATGAGTTCTGATAATAGATCCACCTGTATAGAATGCAATTTATTGGATTCAGTGCAGTATTGGTTGTGTAGTTGTATCGTAATTAATCTGTGAGAGGGAAATACAGCTATAAACTGAAGTCTCTTCTAATGGATGAATGATTTCTTGGACCAAATGTGTTAAATATTTATGTGCATGGAATTTTTAAATGCGTTAAAAGCTCCTATGTTGAGCTGTGTTAAAATGTCTATTATATTTTTTAATATTCTATTTTTAAACAATTTGCCTTGTAAGATGACCCTAAGTATATATTGATGTATTGGATAAGTATAAGTATATATTAATGTATTTTCAATAAATAATTAAAGAATGAGATTATGTAGACTTTTAATATTTGTAATAAGAAATTGTGAATGTTTTTATCAATATAATTCCTTAATTTAATAATCTATGTAATGTACCAAAGTCCTTGTTGTAGTTTTGACACTCAATTTTTATAAAGGATGATGTTTTCTGGGTGACAATGATGGATGTTGATTATTCATCTTTTTCTGTTCGAACTATTGAAAAATGATACAAACCGTCTAAACAAACACCCATACCACTTCCCAAACATGTTGTCGTTCGTGTATATCAAATGCAGTGTCAGATTTGAAATGCTGACCTTTTATTTTCAAATGATACAAACCATCTAAGCAAACACCCATACCACTTCCCAATTAACATGTTGTCATTCATGCATATCAAACATAGTGCCAGATTTGAAATGTTGACCTTTTATTTATTTATATAGATATGGAGGAGGTTGCTTTGAATAAGGCCGCCGCAACTTGCTGAGTTCTTGGATTCTGGCTGCTCAGTGCAACGATGGCCACTGCTTTGAAATACCTAGAATGTGAATCTACAAATACCATGTTTTGTTACTACATCTACAATCTATCACAACCTCGCTATTTCTGTGAGACATCCAAACGCTACTGGACCAAAAGAGGCACTTTGAGGAATGTTCTTGTTGGTGAAAGTCACAGGAAAAACAAGACAATCAAGAGATAATTTTTTAGTGCTCGTGACAGTGAATTGACATCCACGACTACTC
>APFE030748043.1:22269-44409 GCA_000404065.3 Pinus taeda | reverse complement strand
TGATTGATTCAGATCTGAGCTAGTTTGTGTGTAACAGGTGGAGATAGTGCTGAGTACTTGTGAGAAGTATTGTACTATGTATTGTTACATGTTCTCAATCAATATAATATACAGATAGTTGGGGGTTTTCAGCTGTATGCTTTCCCCGTGATATACTGTATTGATATGTGTGATTGATGCTTCAATGTGCGCATGCGATTGTTTCTTAATTCGGCAAAAATTGATGATCAACGTAGAGGAGGTTATGTATTAAGCATTCATTCCGCAATAGTGTATAATCAAGATAATCTTTGTGAATAAGTGTCATATTATTCAAAATTTCTACAATATTGAGCCAGCAGCATTTAATAATAACATTATTGTAAAGTATTTGGCTAAGTCATTTTCAGGGAACTTTAAAGCACATGAGTCTCCCTTTTTGGATAATGTTGTCACCTCACATATTGAAAATTTCTCACAAAAAAAATGCTTCCAAATGTGAAAAATTTGCAAATAAACCAGTAGCTAATGCTTTATTTTTTACTTTATACTTTGATGGTGTTAGTGTCGGTATCTCCATCCCTCCATCAGTGATCAAATTCTCTTGTTGCATTGCATGTTAGGTGTCTCATCTGATTAGCTACATTCCATTAGGATCATGGATCATCTAATGGTAGTGGCATATTATACATTTTCCCTCATGTTCTTTACCTGCTGGCCCATTTTCATACATCTAGATCATCTGCAGTCATTTTTTTTGTCTTTAAATCTGCAAAAGTCATTTTTAAGGTTTCAAGTCTCATTAGGTCTAGGGTTTCGTCAATAAGGTCTTGAAAATGCTCAATAATGGTCAACAGGCGCATGAGGAGATCAAATAAAGCCTCAACAACAATAATTTCAATAATCACATGCCCAGTGATTGATTTTTCCTCAAAACACTATTTTGAGGAAAAACTGAGTTTTCATATGTTTCATGTATTAAAGTCTTATGTAATTTCATTTTTTCATATGTAATAATTTCAGGACAGCCCTGGTCACCTTGCCAAGCCTCTGCTACTTCAGTTCCTGCAAAAGAGACAAAATGCCAAAGTATTTAGTCCATCAAAGGAAAAGATCAAGCAAAATGCCAAAACAGAGTTTTAAAAGAAAGTGAAGTGACCAAACATTAGAAGAGTGGGTTTTTGTAAATGGAAAATCAAAACCATATGTATATAAACTATTTTCCATGTTAAAAAGTTCATTTGTGCTCAAGGGAGAAAGAGTGAGCAATCAAAAAATTGTTTTGAGGCAAAGGAGGCAAAATCACAGAAGAATTTGACATTCTCCCTGGCGCGACGCACCGAGCAGTAATTGACAATGTATTTCTATAACGGGCGCGACGCACCAAGGCAGCATGGAGCACCTGTGAGGAGGTGCGCCGCACAGGTTTTCAAAGCCTGAAATCATTCCATATTCCTTCAAAGGCTCCCAAATTGTAAACTCTTCATCTTACAAGTAAGTTGATACCCCCTCATGGCCAATGAATGAGTTTGTCTTACTGTTTATGGTGATTCAATAAGGAAATATTGAAACCCTAGCTCCTTGCATTACTTGTTAAAAAACATTGCCTAGGGTTTACGAATTGCGTTTTGGCTGCTGAATTCCACCCCTACGATTTTCACTCCCTCACTCCCTTACTTCATTCTCTCCCTCCCTTGTCATTCACATTTACCTATTCCCTATTCCCCATATCCCTAAAACTGCTAACCCTAATTCCTACTTTCACTTATCCCAAACCCTAGTTGCTATCCCTAAAACCCTAACTATTATTCCCTAAACCCTTTCATTTCCCAAAAAACCTACAAATAGCATCCCCAACCCCTCATACATAGTCCCTCATCAAATTCATATCTTTGGCAGCAAATTCCTATTGTCACTCTAAAATCTCTTCATACTCATCTAGTAAACTCAAGCATTGGCAAACATGGAGTCAGATTCTTCCTATGACAAAAATGAGGAAATAGTTAGTGACTCTTCTAGAGAAATTCATGCACCAAGGAGACCTCACAAGAGTGGGAAACATAACCGAGAGGAGCCTACTTCACTTGCCGAGCTATTGGCCTGTCCTCTCGCTGTCACATGCTTCCAACATCAATCTTGTTTCCAATTTTTTGAGATGGTGGAAAGAGTTAAATACCATCATGAGCTTGCCCGATTGTTTGTACTCCATCTTCACAATGGTCAAGTCAATTTGGCAGGTGTGACATTCACCTTGACATCTGAGACTATATCTCAAGCAACCGATATTCCAAATGTCGGTGAGCAGTGGAATAAGGGGTAGCTGGTAGACAAGGAACATTATGAGCCTTATATCAAGGCTGGTTTTTAGAGGCAAATTAGTAGAGTTTTCCCTTTCAGGTACCTTCAAGACACATATGCTCCCTTGATGAAAATCATAATTAAATATTTCAGCTGTGAGGGAAAATTTTCTCGCCTGTATGCCTACCACATCAGATTGTTGATGCCCTTCACTAGGGTGAGAATGATGAACCTCTGACCACGTTGGTTCAAAGGAAGCCTCCTCATTAGCAGTATAACATCATCTATCACTTTGCACTAATCAAAATTGTGGTTTTGCATCAGCTTAGTCTACTGAATTTTTTATGGGAGGATTTCATTGCACATGAGGTCTTTACAGGTCCACAAGTTCCCCCATCTATTTTTCATGAGGCAGGAGAGCCTTCACATCAGCAACAGGTGCATGAGACACAAACCACCAGTGTGCCAGTATTTATCACATACCAAAAGGGCACAAAGAGATTGTTTGCAGCAAAAAAACGAGTACTATCTCCACCCAGGGTGGAAGGGGTCTCATTTCCTTCAACAACAAAGCAGGTACATGACAAAGGTAAGTAGCCATTACATGATGAGGGGCCTTCAGGAGGACAAGAGATAGATTTCATTCTTATTCAGGATGATGACACCTATTTGGGCTCCCAAAGCTCAAAGCTCAAGGAGATCATTCAAGAACAACAAGCTGACATTCATGATTTGTCTCTCAACCTGGAAAGAGCCAAGTGGATAATCATATATCTGGAGCAAAGGAACAAACAATTAGAGGATCAGAAAGTAATCCTGGAGCTACAGAACATAAGAGAAAATCGGCAAGCTACTAAGAAGAGGAAAATCAAGTTGACACCACTTAAACAAGAAATTGATGTTGATCGTGAATCTTGGCTTGAGAGGGAAAATATGCACTTGGAAAAGATGCTAGAGAAGGCCAACAGGGAGAAAAAGATGTTGAGGCACATGGCCTATCACTACTTGGTGAGAAACAAAGTGTGCAAAGCAAGAATCAGGATTTTGAAGGCCAAGTTGAAGAAAGCATCGAGGAAGCGAAAAGAGAAAGATAGACTCCAGATCTTGGCTGAGGCTTCCTTAGCCCAACACAACACTTAATGAATGACACTCAGCCCAAATTTTAAGAAATTTGGGAAACTTTTTGCAAATTTTGAATTTTTGGCCTAAAAAACAAGTTTTTCTGCCTGGTGCACCGCGCCACCTGGCGCGCGCTTTTGATAGAGACCTCCTTTTGAGGAAAACTCAACATTTTTGGATTCTTCATGGAAAAATATGAATGCCCTCACACGGCCAAGAAATTTTGACAGGGTTTGAGCTTCCAAAAAGGTCAAAAACACCTGAAAATGACCTTTCTGCCCCTTTTTGGCCACACAGGAAACAGTGTTGGGAGAACTCATTTTTGGAGGGGCGAATGGAGACCAAATTTAGAAATTCCACTTGTTCTGGAATGTAGACAGGTAGACCTTTCCAACAAGCTCACGTGGAGAAAATTTGGTGCATGGAAAGGCCTTCAAAAGCAGCTCCAAAGTAGAGTGGTGCACAGGGACAGGAGCACGGCGCATAGGATGAAATTTTGCCATTTTGGTAAAAAAAACTCTGTTTTTTCGCCTAATTTCTTCTTAGTTTGACTTTTCTATTTCTAATAGTCAAACTCATGATGTAATTTGATGTGATTTGATGGATTTTGATGTAAATATGTTAAATTTTCACTCGTAGAAGTAGATTCATCCATGAAAAGGTAGTTTGCAACTGAATGAATCAGTTTCCTAGTTTTTAGAGGCCAGCTGTTCCACTACCTACCTTTAGTTCTCAGTTTAGATCATGTTGAAATAGCTCCTAAACTTATGAGCTCGACCCCTAAAGGCTAGGATGACTTGTTTATTGCCTATATCTAGTAGTTTTTCAGTCATTGGAAAAGGTTGGACTCTTGTGAATGCTTTGAGCATTATTGTACACTAATTTTAGCAGTTTGGCAAAGGAATAGACCAGGGTTTGCAGCACTTTATGGGATTCCTGTGGCAACTTGATTTGGTATTATGTTTCCTTCTGTAATTGCAAGTTTACATGTGTTTATATATTCCATTATCTCTCTCTTTTCAACTGAACTAAATGAATCAAGGATAAAGGTAGAACTCATTGATTTTGCAGTGATCTACCTAGGGTTTGTTTAGTTTTCTATGTTTTCAGCAGTTTGAAACAGATCCCTAAGAATTTCATGCCCTCTCCAACTCCTCACCAGTCTTAAGACTCTCCATCTCATTTATTTCAAAGTAATAAACCATTTGCCTACCTCGCCTCATAGAAATCTTTGCAAGAATATGTCCATTCCTCGAACCCAAATCTGCCTTTCACATTTGAGCCAGCAAACCAAAATTAAATTCAATCAAACTCCTCTGAGCATATACCTAGCCTAAAATTAGTTTTTACATCAGTCATCTCAAACCTCATTGATCATATTTTCCTAAGATTGACAAGGAGAGAGCCCTCTCCCGACCTGGAAGGGCTAGCTACCAGGTTAAGCGTGGTTTGATGTTACCCTAGATCCTACCTTTCTTAGCCTGAGGTAGATTTAGGTCCTAATGGATGGTTCCAAATCTAACAATGGTCACAGAAGCTAGTTGCATTTTAATCGCCCCGGAAGGTGAAAAGACCATGTTAGCTTGCAGATTAGAATTCGAATGTACAAATAATACTGCAAAATACGAGGCATTGGTTCAAGGATTATACAAAGAAATTGGCCTCGACATCAAATATATGCAGGTTTTTGGAGATTCATAAATCATCATTAAACAGGTAAGAAATATTATTCACTACCTTTCTGGACATCTTAAGCATTATCAATCATTAGTCCAGGATCTTACATCTCATTTTTTGGCATTTAATATTTCTCATGTACCTAGAATACAAAATTTCAGTGCAGATCTGTCGACTAATGTTGCATCAAAAATCATACCATCTGAGGATTATAGTCTTGATAGGTTTTCCATTGAGTTAATCCATCCATTACTGACAATGTCACTAATTGGCGAGTATTCAACGATGATTATGATATTGTAAATTTTCCAACGTCAGAGGGGTCATACGATGACAAAATCATAGATGAAAATGAACATGACCTTCAGTTAAAGCAAAAGGATGAGGAAAATCCAATACCTAAATTTGTAGTCAAATTAGAAGATATTTGTGATCTCAAAGACAAATTTAAGAAGGTAACTAATGCCAAAATCCAAAGTTCAACCCTGAGATTTGAATTAGTGAACCTTGGAATTGATGACAAGCATCAGAACATTAATCTTGGCCTCAGTCTATCCTCTAATGAAAGATCATCATTCATTCGATTGTTGAAGAAATACAAAGGTATCTTTGACTGGGATTATTTTGATCTCAAAACTTATGATACTTATGTCATACAACACACCATTCCTATGATCTCTAATGTTAAACCATTGCAATAGAAACTAAGGAAGATTCACCCAAACCTTGAAAGTCAAGTCAAATCGGAGGTGAATAAACTCCTTAAGGCCATAATCATATTTCATGTTAGGCATTCAAAATGGGTGTCCAATTTAGTGCTTGTTAGAAAAAAGAATGGTGACATTCATAAATGCATAGATTTCAGAAATTTGAATAAAGCATGTCAGAAAGACAACTTCCCTTTTCCAACCATGGAACAACTGCTGCAGTTAGTAGCTGGTTCTGAGCTCATGTCTTTTCTTGATGGGTTTTTAGGATATAACCAAATCTTGGTTCATCCATATGATAGATTAAAAACCACATTCAGAACTAAATGGGGAACATATGCTTATCAGAAAATGCCTTTTGGTTTAATTAATGTAGGTACCACATTTCGAAGAGTTATGGATATAACCTTTAAAGGACTCATTAACAAATCAATTGTTATTTACTTGGATGATATCATTGTCTATTCGAGGAAGAGAAACAACCATTTGAACGAACTCAAGCAGATCTTTGAATGATGTAAAAAATATGGGATCTCACTAAATCTAAAGAAGTCTTATTTTTCCTTAAGCGAAGATAAGATTTTAGGGTTTGTCATATCAAAAAAGGGTATTTATATTGATCCAGAAAGGATTAAGGAAATTGAAAAAATCCCCTCACCTCATAATAAGAAACCCATGCAGTCTTTCTTTGGTCAAATAAATTTTGTAAAAATATTTGTCCCTGACTTCTCACAGATATTTTTACCTTTACATTAAGAAAAAATCAGTTTTCAAGTGGGGTCACAATGAAAGAGAAGCATTTGATCTAATCAAACAAGCTATTATCAACGCTCCCTCCCTGACAACTCCCAATTTTTCCAATAATTTTATTTCATATACATTCGCAGCAGAAACATCATACATTGTCATTTTGACACAGCTCAATGGTCAACAAATTGAAGCACCAATTTCGTTTTTTAGTTCAAATCTACAAGGTTCTGAGTTAAATTACTCTTCTATGGAAAAACATGCCTTTGTTGTTTTTAAGTTAACAAAGAATTTCAAACCATTTCTCCTTAAAACCCACACCAAAATTATAGTTCCATTCCTAGTAGTAAGGCAATTACTGGTGCAAAGGGAAGTAGGAGAAAAAAGGGCCAACTGGGTAATTGCACTGCAAGAATATGATGTCGAAATCAGACTAGCTAAAATTATTAGAGTTCAGGGTTTTTTCATAATGTTAGTTGGAGCATCTAGCTTGCCAGCAGAAGAAGATTCAGGTAATGATATACAAATATCTGAGATAAGCCTCAACAATACTGAATCTCAATATGTTGATCTCATCTTTTATTTATAAAACGGATATGCCCTTATGCAACTCGGTTACAAAAGAAAAAGGGCTTTGAGATTAAAAACAAAGAAATACAAAATTTTCAGTGATGTTTTGTTTTGAAAGAATTATGATTCTGTTTTACTAAGGTGCCTTGAAAAAATTGAGGCAGAAAAGGTTTTGGAGGAACTCCATGGTGGACTAGCTGGTGGACTTTTTGGAGGAGACACAACGGCACATAAAATCCTCCATGTTGGCTATTACTAGCCAACCTTGTTCAAAGATGCACACGAATATGTAAGGAAATGCAAAACATGTCAAACTGTTGTTGGAAGACAAAGGAAACCCGCATTGCCATTACATCCTATCAACATTGAACAAACATTTGAGCAATGGGGACTGGACCTAATAGGTGAGATCATTCCTCATGCTTCAAAGCAACATAGATATATCCTTACAGCAATTGATTACTTTACTAAATGGGTGGAAGCAATTACACTAAAGGTAGTCAATTCTGATAACATTATCGAATTTATTGATCAATTTATCATTACTAGATTTGGCCTACCAACTGCCCTCATGTTTGACAATGCATCTTATTTCACAGGTAACACTATGATAGAATTCGCCCTCAAAAGAGGTTTCAAACTTAAGTATTTTGCTAACTATTATCCTGAGGGAAATGGATTAGCCGGATCAACCAATAAAAGCCTCATTAGGATCATTAAACGAACTATTGATCAGAGTCAAAGAAACTGGCATAAATCTCTAACATTTGCACTATGGGCAGATTGGATAACACAGAAGGCCTCAATATGAACTTCTCCATTTGATTTGGTCTATGGGAAAGAAGTTGTCCTTCCTACAAATGTAGTCATTCCCTCTCTAGCCCTAGTTCAATTTTTTAAAGAAACTCCTTCTTCTTCTTTTCAATTAAAGCAATCACAAATCCTTAAACTCGAAGAAGAAAGAGATAAAGAGAAAATCATACATGCCCATCATCAACAGTTAGTTAAATCTTCCTTTGATGTAAATTTTGTAAGTCCAAAATCGTTTCAACTTGGAGACCTTGTATTGAAATGGGATAAAGCACATGAGCAAAAAGTTAAACATACCAAATTCCAAAGAATGTGGCTTGGACCATTTTAGATTGTAGAACAAATCTGCCCATCAACATTTCTATTGCAAGACTTATCAGGCAAGAGAGACTCTCTACCTGTGAATGGGAAGATTTTGAAGAAATATTTTTCATAGGAGATAACCTATTCTATCCCCTGTACACTATCACCTTTACTTTTCCTAGGAAAATAAAAGTTAAATAGTATTTACTTTTGGCCTTACAATAAAAAAATCTCTTTAAATATTTTGATTTTTCACTTTTATAAGTAGAGGATGTTAAGGAAATAATTATAACATTTGAAAATTTAACTAGCTTATATCTCTCTGAAATTTTGTTGTTCCCACCAAAATTATTTATTCTTTGTAGAACCCCAACTTTATAAAGAGACTTTTGTTCTATTTATCAGTCAAGAAAAGTATCTTTAACAAAGTAAGGACTCTTTGCATATAAGCATCTTCAACTCTATAATTGTCATCCATAAACTCTTAAGGAGTCAATGATTCTCCCCATCTAGTAAACTTTTCTCTTCTTAGAGTGTAATTCTGAAATAGACTAAAACTTAAAAGATAAGAGGTCCCATCAAGTGCCTGCTTACCATTTTCATCAGGAAATAATAGGCTGACATTACCAATACTGCATATGAAAACAGGGTAATGGCTTGAGATTATTTTAATCAAAAGACAAGGGGTCTCATCACGAGCCAGCTTGTTCAGTTGAATTACAATCAATGAATGGCATCGTCACTATTTGGCCACCAAACCAAGACAATGACTTTTAAGTAATAAAAAAAGAAAAAAATTCTAAAAAAAATAATAATAAAAATAGTTTTATAAGGAAGAAAAGAGGAGAATAAGTATATGATTTTGAATTTATCTCTAAGAACTACACCCTTATCTAGATGGGACACTGAATCATTGATGGTTAAAAGGTAACCCTATCGAGGCTATGGACGCCCGCTGGCAGCAGAGGCTCTACCTATGACAAATGAGTACATCTAAAAGTTGATCAGCAAGAGCCCCCTACTTTATCTTTAAACTAAGACTGGTATAGACAAATGAATTTTCATTTTGAAGAGGATATAAAATGAATTGTAATTAGGCGAGTTTGTTTTTATTTAGAGAAATCTTACTTACCTTAAATTTCATGCAATTCCTATTTCCTGAACCATCTTTATTTTGAAAGTTTTAGAAATTTCAAAATTATCAGAGATAACTGGTTCTTCCAATGAATCGCCAATTGTTGCACTGTTCAACAACCCCCCCCATTTATTATATTAATAGTTAGTATTGTATTAATAAATGGGGACCCTTTAAATAAAATTCAAAAAACTTAGCAAATAAGAGCTTTCCTTTTTTAAAACATTTGGAATGAAACGTTCGATAAACTAAGATATCAAATCAAGTCAATTCATGATTAGGCATTCTCGTTTTATCGCAAATCGTAGGATTTGAAGTAACAAAGGTTAGTCATGACGCCGGATCCGCAAGATGCGATAAGAGTAACCCCCATAAAAGACCCAAAGATAGCATTAAACTTTTTATAATACTTAAGGCTTAAACTATTCTTTAGAGTATTTATCGCAATCACATCGTGGATTTTATAAGAGCGCAAAATATACAAACCACAAGAAAATGTGAGATGCGATGTGATTTGGTCCCGACGGAATATTAAAACTATTATCAAACTACATTCGAGTCCAACGTTATCTATTTAATGAAATAAGTCTCTGCATAAAGGAAACATGCTTTAAAAGGTAAGAAGTATGTCGCTTGTCTCAAATCGTAAAAAATCAAAGAAACTTTAAATTGGTCTACTCCCAATTTGCTATATGCGATTTGCAATATTGTGATTCATCGCAATCGCAAGATCGGTATCATGCATAATTCAAACCAATTGGAAATGTCATTTTGAAACATGCGATGCGATATTTTGACAAGACATAAAGGAAATCTTGTGTGGGCCTTAATGCATATTTAATGAGGTTTAAATGCATTTATTCATTTAATGGCTCGAGATGATAGATATCTTTCTTATTCATGTTTGAAATAAAACCTCCATCCTTACGTTCTTTCAGAATTTATTGTGATAATTATGTTTTTGCTTACATTTACTGCTTTGCATTTTTATCCTGTTTTCTCCATTTGCCCGAATTTCAGGAAGTTTTCGAAGAAAACATCACTCACATAAATTGTTAAGAAAGGAAAAAAGATTGCAAAAGCTACTATGCCTGAGCAGTCATCCATGCAACCACTCTTCTCTGATACCCCCTGTAACAAATATAGCGGGACTACATCTTGGGAGACAATGTATAATTTACTAGAGGAAGAAAACCCAAGGCCCCTGGAAGCTAAGGCAACAACAGATACCACGGATTCATCCGATGCTTCTTACTTTGAAGCAACATGTTCTTTCCTACACAGGATTACTACAAGGACGAAAATCTTACCATACATGGATATTGTAAGATGGAATATTGATGAACTAGATGTTTCGGATAGAACATTCAGAAACTCCATGCAAGATGTCATGGGGTCATTCAAACCAGACACTTTGAGCCAAATGTACCACCTGCCATAGCCACAGAAGATCTATGATAAGCTTTTATTGAGCATTTTTCCAAAGAGAATGAAGACCCAGTGGACTTTATGCAGAATTAGAGGTCTGGCTCAAACAAGTTTAGGCGCGAGAAAACCGATATGTACCCCATTGCACCTCTGTCAGCCCCACACAATTTTTCAGCTACAATGTTGTGTAGTCTTTTCAGAAAACCTGATACCACCAATTTTTCCATTGAATGGGTTCCCTTGATTGATGCAATTGTAAATGCTACGATTTTGAATTGGAATACTATTTTGTCAGATAATTTATCCATGGCCATTAGAGAAAATATGCACAATAGAATTGTCTCCACTCGGGTTATCCCTCCCTTTTACATGATGTGTATGTCATGGATTTTTTATGTTTTTGCTCACATTTTCCAAACATGGGATGGAAATGGACTTTAAAGGATCCTACGCCCATCCATATTTGTCACAAAATTTTGTGGGAATCACAGTTTGTCTCCCATTTTTATAAAATTTGTCATGGCGTCATGTTGTTGATTTATTAGACCATTTTTAATACTAAAACCCCCGGGCTTTCAGAGGAAGCAAAGATAAACATCTTGCCAGTGGAAAGATGGTTTGTTGAGGAATTATTCACTTATATTAGAGTTTTCGGGAGTATTACAACTCCCCATGTTCTTCCATATTATGTTCCGGATAAACTACTAGCAAGGGAGATTGCTTATCAGAGAGTGGTTGATGGTATGACCAAAACCCTCAAGGAGCAGAAGAAATCCATTTGGCCAACCTTCCCGTTGCAATGTGGCACTTTCGCATTACATGATCTTAGGCATGCTACAAAATAAATACAGAACATCATGTCTCTAAATCTGGTTACTATGCCAGGCAGGCAATATGACCCTAATAAGATTGCAAAAAGTTTCATTGTTATGGTCAAGATCAAGAAATTCATTCATGAGGATGATGAGTTTGATGATATCTTTAAGCAAACTGAGACATTTTCAAAGGTTCATTTAGCATCATTAAAACTAGACCCTGAGAACCTCAAAGAATTCCACATATACAAAAATAAAAAGCTCGAACTGGTTCCTTTGGACTTATTACAAATCAAATAAGTAAGAGAATCTACTCCCAACGAAGCCTGGAGCAGGTTCCAACCACAATTCTGATGAGGAATCACAAGAAAAATTAGTTCGAGGTTCAAAATACTTTGAACATCAATATGATAATAAAGAATGAAGCCCCGTGGCAAACCCTGAACAAGACACGGAGGAAAATCTTGAAGAAATGACTGAAAAGGTCTCAACTGAAGAGCACATTGAAATTGATTCTGCACAGTTTCAAACAGAAAAGATCCCAGTCACCAATCTGGAACATGAGTGGGAGAAATTTAATAAAAAACTCCAAACAGAAACCAGTCTTGAAGGGACTTCTGGATTCTAGACTCTGCAACACACTAAACAGGTTATAAATCCAGAAACAATGATACTATAAATTGTAGCTACTCAAGATATTGAGGGCATCCTGACACACCCAACTTCTGAAATTGTTTTAAAGATTGAAGAAATACCACCACTGGACATATTCTACAGCTGAGCACATAAGGTTGTACTAAAAAGACAGAAGAAGAAAATAAAATTGGATGTATCAGCAGCGACTCTTGGAAGTGAATCAATGGAAGTGGTGTGGAAAGACACCCCCATTGATCCATCAGAAAATATTACAAAGCTATCGCAATTTGCAGGGGTTTATGCAATTGCAACCATCGATAAGGCAATAGAAGTTTGACTTTTACTGAAAGAAAAAATAAGAAAGAGTTCAACTACTTGAACAACAACTTGAGCAAGAAAGACAAAGCACCAATAGGCAAGCAGAAATACAACTGGCATAGCTTCAACAAGATTTTGAGCAAATGACAGTACAACATGAGATAGACATTGCAGAGAAGAACACGCAGATTTACCAAATGCAGGCTATACTTGATAAATTCAAATACAATCCTCAAACAAGTGAATTAATTAAAGAGGCACTTGAATTAGATTCTCTTTTGGCATAGCAGCAGGAAATATTTTGTCAAAGAATCTCTTTAATCAATCCCTGTTGTGAATTAAGTGATAAATTAAACAATCAAGTAATTGATCAAAGATTGGGATATGAAGAGCTAAATAAGAGGATATTAGAATTCATTTCTTGGCAAGAATCTAAAGAAGGAAAAAAACCGATTTACCAAAAATCGAGGAGTCCCACAAAGATATCTTATTCGCAGATTGGGACATACAGTGAAAGCAAGAAGAAAGGGCAGCATCAAGAGTAGCCAGTACAACAAATAACATCATTGAGGTTCTCAATGAAAACCTTCACATTGCTAATATTATCACATAATGTAGGCCAAAAGCTCTCCCAGACATTAAATAGTTAGAATAACAACGGAAAGAAGCTGCCAAAACAAATGCAGAGGCAATCAAATAACTATCTAAGCTTGATCGGGAAACCTACTGGCAGTTTTTGGTAAAACCACACAGTCATTGGATGACTCTACGTTGTTTAACAAATTATACGTAAAAGATGGTGCCACCTCTCACTGATGATGTATTTACGGGTCAATTGAGATCTAGAATTGGCCAACCTCCCCAGGTTAAGACAATTATAGACATTTGCGAGCTCAAGAACCGAATGGCTAAATACAACCATTCAATTTGAAGAAGCTTGTCATCATTTTAGTTTTGGTTTATTTTTTATTTCACTTATTCTGAGGAAGGTTGTTTGAAACCTCCTCATAATTTTATGTAATAATATATTTTTGAAACATATGTGTATTATTTAAACCTCTCTCATGCATTTAGAGAGAGGTCCAGAATTTTATTAGAAACACTTTTCAAGAGCTTGCACTTCTATACTTTTGTGATTGTTTTGATGAGATAATTGGAACAAGGTCTAATTTTCTTAGAGATTGAAGCATTACTCTATTGAATTTTCATTTATGTACTCTTAGAGTATATTTGATTGAAAAGAAGCAGATCAATATTGTTGATCTCGTGAGTAGGACCTTTCATATTTGGTAATTTTATCTTTATGATTGTGTTCCGTTTATGAATTAGTAGTAATCTTTCTTATATTGTGTTATGTAGGAAATACGAGTTATACTTTAAACATCAAAGCACTTTCGCATAAATGTTTCAGTTGTAATTCCTTATTGAATACATGATCAATTGATATATGCGATATATTTTCCATAATTATTTTGTCTAACTATTTAGTCAAAATAATTATCTTTAACGATTTCTCATCTTATAACAATTGAATGATCTTTATTACCTTTTGCTTTAAGACATCCTTGTAGATCACATGATTTGAGTTATTCCCAGGTATATAATAAGTTAATGTTAGAATAAATATACGCATGTGTTTTACTGTTTAAATAGATCATTTTAGTTAAAACATTTTCCATCCTATCTTATATCAACCCAACATCATCATCATATCAATTCTTGATGGGAAACTGGTCCCATTATCCCTAGTCGGACACACCACACCAAACGGAAAAGGAGTTTCTTTCAAGGTCTAGACCGGGTGGTTATCCCCCGTGTTGTTGCAATGGAATTCTGGGGATTCAACAGGACTACAAACCTAGTATCTGAAGAAACACCCCCAGGTGGTCAATTCCTGAGTTGGAACTTTGTTCCAATGACTTTGACTCCCAACCAAACCCTTGACATTGCCTGCATTCAGTTGAAGGCCTCCAACCATGCTCACAAGCCATGCTCCATGTAGTTATGACCTAAATTACTCAGTTCAGTGCCTGCGGTCCCAAGATATGAGCCACAATTCTAGGCCAACCTCCAGACCCCTTCCCATAATTGCCTGAGACTTCTCAAAATGATAAATTACATAATGATAATGTTATTCATATAAAACTTGAACACAAACTTGACTTAACCAAACCTAACCATGACATTCATTTTGTCAAACACATGGTAAACATGTAAGCTACAAGTCATGAATTCATATCTGATCATAGGAGTCTCAAACTTATCTGAGAATCACCCAAGAAGGTCTAATTCTCTCTCATAATAGTTGCAATAACACTTGTTAGCCCATGCATTCATTAACCATCAAATACTTATCAAATCCTGAACAAAGCCATAGCTATAACACGTACAAATCCATGCTTATAACCATCATATAACCAAATTATTAACCATGATAGAACAAGCATCAAATCGTCATAATAATAAGTACAAGTGATCAATATTACAATAGGAAAATATCTCTTATTAAATTATGTAAGAGGCAACCAAGTCAGGGACTTCCACATACCACCCGACCAAAGATTGGGCTGAACCAATTCTTTCTTTCAGCCGATCACCCTTGTGCCATATTCCAAGCATAAAAGTGGGATCTCAAGACACAAACAACTATGGATTCGTATAAATTCAACCACCTACACCCTCAGGCTATTGTGATCTCGCCAAAACCAGTCAAGGGATCTCAAAACCCAAAACAATCTTGGATGCCTAAGAGCTTCTTCACCAATACCTTGAGAAATTTTCCTATCTCCACTTGTTAAGGGCTTCCTGGAGATTAAACCAGCTCCATCCCCAACCCTTGGGAATCTTCCTGAGACCACCTCACCTAGTTCCAAAACCTTCTTGCAATCCAAAGCTCAACCAAGAAAATAATCCTATCACACCATGTCTATCAAGGAAATGGCAAGGAAAGGTTGAAACCACTATCAAACTCAACAAAACCCATGCCAATGACAACAAATGAACCAAATGAACAAATGTGTGTACTATGCATTCACACCTCAGCTAGGAGATCACATGTGCAACGTGTTACTTGCAAAATCCTCCTATTGAAGTTGCTTGTTCCAATCTTCCTTGATTGTCCTTGCTTTCCTTGTCCTTTGCTTGCCTTTCTCCAATGCTAAAGTGCTACAAGAATGCTCTATGTGTGCAAGAGTACGAGAGAATAGGGAGAGAGAGCTCCAAAAAAAAAACTCGAAAAAAAAAACAATTATAATAATAATAAAAGAAATAAAACAGCAAAATCTTAGCTGGCAAAAGTTGTGAACTGATCCTCATAAGCCTTTTTATTATTGAGGCCTCTTTTTTCTTCATTTTCCTCTATTTTCCTTTATTTTCCCTCTCATGCAAATATGTGACCTTGCATCTCTTTTTTATCTTGGTTTCCTTTATTTTCATAAATAAATGTCAATTAATGCCTCTTTGCCTTTGCAAGTTTCCTTAGCCATAAATAAATCGAAAGTGACACCCACTAGGATGTTTTGCCCAACATTCAGCTTGGAATATATGTCTCATGACCTTGGTCTTATTTTGCCTTTATTTTTTTTTCCACTAGAAAAATCATAATCTTTCATTAATTTGGAAAAATTACATGTTGTAGATGCGGTTGCATATGCTGTATGTTCTTCCACCACACATGTGGGTAGCTGTGGGTTCTATAACAGTCAATCAAAGAGCAAAAATCATCTCATAGGATGTTCTGAAATTGTCATATATACATATTGCCACGCAGGGCTACCAGTTTTGCTATTTATCTTCTATATACAAAATTGTTCAAAAAAAAACTGTTCATATCAGTATTCATGGGCTGGCTTCCCTATGATACTGTGCATCTATGTACGGTCTGTGGTAGTACTGATATGTATTTGTGCCTCGCTGCTCTTGTATTATCCATTGGCCTCTGGGAAGTGTCGTAGCCTCTTTGGATAGCTGGTCGGCACAGTCATTGTGTTCCCTGTAGATATGATTGCAAGTGATATCATTAAATTGATCCTTCAGTAAAATAATTTCATCCAATATGCTGCTGAGTGTGTGTGTGTGACAAGCAGAATTTTTATTGAACCAATCTATGACGATCTTTGAATCCCCATATATGCTTAAATGCAAGCAATTGTGGCTCAATGCAAAGTGAAGAAGATGACGAAGGGTGATGAGCTCAACGAAGTTGTTTGAACCAGCTCCCAAACCCAGCTTTGCTTTATATAAGTGTTGTTCAGTTATGAAGAGAAGGAAGCCCCCTCCACATCCCTGCTATTGGGCAGCGCCGTCGAAGTAAGCCCATGGGCGATTGTGATTGATGAGTGGAGGATCACGGGGACAACGGACCTTTGGCTGCGGAGGCTCAGGAGTTTCATTGTAGGCTGATATGATCTTGGCAATTATATGCGGCCAGTGAACCGGTTTATCCTCGAATGTCAAACGGTTCTGGGCCAGCCAGAGGTACCAACAGGTGATGGTGGGCAAGCTTTGCAGTTTTGTATTCTTGTGCTGATTGAACCAAGTCTCCCAAGTTTGGTTTATATCGACACCCTCCCATTTACCAGAGTATTGAATATCAAAGGAAATTGCTTGCCAGATGTGTGTTAAAGCAGAGCATTGAAGAAAAAGGTGCGTGCATGATTAAGTAGACTGCTTACACAGGATGCACCAGGACGGTCCATGGACCGCACGTCTCATGAGATATTCTCCCGTGGGAACTACACCCTTAAGGATGCACCAGAAGAATAACTTTTGCCTAGGAGGGGATGTTAGTTTCCAAATGGAGTTCCACCAGAAAGATATTAAATCCGGGACCTTATGTGATATCAGGGATAGATACCTAGATTTAGGGGTGTATATTCCGTGCTGCGCAGGATACCAAATGAGCTCATCAGGACCCTGCTTGATCCTTATGTGAGCTTCAGATAGAGCGTTGATATAAGACATCCATTCCTGTTGCCAGTGAGGTGGGATGTTGATCTGGTCTACTGTTTTCCATCGCTGTTCAAAAATGGTGGTGCGTTGTGGATCCACGATATTCGCTATATATGTGATCCCTTGAGCGTGTAAGAGACGGATAAGAGCTTCAGGCAGTATATGCCTGCCTCCGCTACCATTCCAAGGATCCAGACCGATCCTGGCTTGTGTGCCGTCATTGATTTTCCAGATCAAGTTATCTCTGATAAGTGGAAAAGCATGAAGTAGAGCTTTCCAAACAGATGATATCCCTGCTTTGGGCCAAGTCGGAAGGCGGATCCAATCCATTAGATGAAGGGGCCAGATATATTTGTGGTATACCATATGAGTCCATAGGTTATCTCCAGTGATTAAGGTCCATCCCATCTTTGCTGCCAGAGCCTGAGCGAAAGAAGGGAGGTCTTTGAGTCCCCAGCCACCCCATTTCTTTGGTATGGTGATCCTCTTCCATCCAATCCATGCAAATATGCGCTTCTCTTTTGCCCCATTCCATAAGTACTTATTTCAGGTTTGTTGTAATCTGGTTAGGATGCTACGAGGTATCCAGGGCAAAGCCATCCAGAAGACGGGAGTAGCTTCCAAGATAGATTTTATCAGGACAAGTCTACTGGCCCGGGAGAGGTATCGATGGCTCCAGATATTGAGTCTCTTTTCCAATTTTGCAACTAGCCAGACCCAGTTCGCAATTTTTGGGCTAATAGGCTTGATCTAATATCCCAAGTATTTAAGGCCCTGATCCAGGGGGTGGATACTGTAAGGAAAAAGCTGTAGGGCCAACTGCGTTCCATGGACAGAGGTTCTGGATAGGATAATGGATGATTTTGAATGATTGGCCAACATACCAATGGTGGATGAGAAGAGGGAGATAATATTAGAGAAGGACCTGGAGTCCCGGATGCTACCATCGAGGAAGATCATAACATCATCCACAAATAGGAGGTGGGTAAGATAACAGTCCTCTGTTATCTTGAGACCACAAATATCTCCATTTCTCTTGGCAGATGCAATGAGACGACTAAGGCCATCCATGACAATGAGGAAGAGAAGGGGAGACAGGGGGCACCCTTGTCTAAGACCACGTTCGGAATGAAAGAACTGGGATGCAGATCCATTAATCAGCACACTGAAGGAGGGAGTGGTAATGCAAGCCATGATCCAAGTGATAAAATGGTGAGGGAATCCCAAATGTATGAGAAGCAATTTGATATAGAGCCAGCTGACCCAATCAAAAGCTTTAGCAAAGGTCGATTTTTAGGATGATGGCTTTATGATGCTTTGTCCAAATAGAGTGGAATGCCTCATGTGCAACCCCAATAGCTTCGTGAATCTGACGGTGTTCCAAGAAAGCAAATTGCTGAGGGGCTATGTGGCGAGACAGGATGGGGCGAATGCGGTTTGCGATGATTTTTGAGATGATTTTATAGAGAACATTGCATAGTGATATGGGACGATATTCATCAAAAGAGGAGGGAGAATCCGTTTTAGGAATCAGAGCAATGAAAGTGGAATTGATGGCATTATACAGGGATCCCGATATCCTGCATTCCTCAACTACCTGAAGAAGGTCCTGACTGATCATCTCATAGAATGCAATGTAGAATTCGATGGTCCATCCATCCGGCCCCGGGCTACGCTCCTTCTTAAACCATTTAATGGTGGATTCCAGTTCTTCAGGGGTAACTGGGTAAAAAAGATCCTCTGCCTCTTCCTCGGTAACAAACCTAGGGAAATGGCCAGCAATGTTGATGATATCTGCAATGTTAGAGCCCGGAGGTTGCTTGTATAGATTTCTGAAGTGAGATGATCCCATCTGAGAGAGCTTGTTGAATGTATCGGCTACTCCACCCTCAAGCATAGGGAGATTCCATATGGTATTGCTGACTTTCCTGCCCTTGGCATAATTGTGAAAGAAGCGAGAGTTGTCATCTCCAGCTTTGAGCCAGATTGCTCTACTGCGCAGGCGAGTAGATTCTTCCCTCTCCCTAAGGATTTTTTGCTTCTGGTTTTCCAGCTCCACTAAATGAGATTTTTCTGCCTCCGATGTGAAGCCCATACCTCTTTCATCAGTGAGAGAGGCGAGCTCAGCTTCAATATGCATGAGAGCTGAGTTCTCCTGCCTGTGCTTATTCCTGGCCCATTCGATAGTGAGATCCTTGAGCTGCGATAGATTCGAACAGAAGCCCTTTGCCAGAGAGTCAGCTCTATCTATCGGGTGGAGAGGCCAGAAATCCTCTACAAGTTTGATATGGGAAGGATCCTGTAACCAGCCATGGTTGAACTTGTAAGGTGCTTTAGGTTTTTTATTGGGACCATTAATTTCCAGATAGATAGGATGGTGATCTGATATGCCTCCAGATCCCACCCATTGCCTGTAGTGATGAAGCCTTTGTAGTAGATACCCTTTCATCATAAATCTATCAAGTCTACGAGCCAGGGCAGCATCACCGATTCTTCTATTCCTCCAGGTGGGAAGAGGTTTTTTCATGGGGACATCACACAGATCATGGCGTTCCAACAGGTCGGTCATATAAGCGGTGATAGGGTCAATTTGTGCCGAGGCTCCCCAAGATTCACCGTAGCCCAATGAAAAGTTTAGATCCCCCCCAATAATTATGTTATCAGCAGTTAGAATGGATAGGCCCAGGAGGTTGTTCCAGAATGTTTCACGCTGGTGACACGGCCCGTAAATGTTGACAACCCTGAGAGTGGTGCCGAAGTCTGCAGAGAATAGATCGAGCCCCAGGAATCCTGGACCCTCCCAGGTACCATGGGCCTTTATGGTTGTAGGATTATATCCTATTGCTAAGCCACCCGATCTACCAGAGGAGTCCATGGCCGTGAACTGCCAACCAGGGATGATAGATGATAGTGAGGCCGATATGGTATCTGCAGGCCCAAGAGTTTCTTGGAGAAGAATAATATCGACCGGAGAGGCTTCAATCAATCTCTTGAGGGATAGCTTCTTTCAGGCACTAGCCAGGCCTCTGCAATTGAAGGAGAGACTCTTCATGGGGGAGGATGGCCAGGGGTGTTCTTTGCTCTAAGAACCCCATCAATTGTGGATTGACGCCCAGAAGCTACCTCGGCCCCCGCTCTTCTGATGGCCTTAGTAAGATCAGATTTTCTTCCTCGAGTAGGCAGAGAGGACAGCCCAGGTGTTAAGATACCCAAGCCGGTGATAATAGGTTGGGATCCCTGCGAGTGAGTGCGAGGGCGTAGAAAATAGGAATGTTTTGAGCCCCTGGAGGATGTGGGGGAGGATGCGGGTGATAGGGGCGGTTGAGTGGAGGTTGCAGCAGGGGCAATGACAGAGGTGGATGGCATCGAACATAATGCAGCAGACAATGGAGGAATAAATGATGATGTCAAAGCAAATAAAGAGAATGAAGGAGAGTGAGAATCACCCGGTGGGGCTGCAGATGCGGATGTTGAGGCTGCCCGAGATCTAGTGACCGGAGCTGTGGCACGACCAAGAGTAACACCCGGTGCCTGAGGAGTAGCACATGTGGGAGTGCTTGTGGTTGGAGCGTGATGAGCAGCCGGAGAGATGGATCTCGGAGGATGGATGGTGGACTCTGGTGTATCAGCGGGCCTCTGGTTGAGCGAGCAATCCTTGAAGACATGTCCGACCTTATGGCACCGTCGGCATCTGAAGGGAACGCCTTCGTACTCAAGAATCTGAACACGAGTGAATCCACCCCAATGAAGAGTAATCTTTTCCTCCAGGCCTTCTCGGGTATCTAGGTGAACTAGAATCCGAGCGAGCGTTCTATTCCTAGATTCCACGAAAGTGCGGTCGTGATCGAGATATGTTCCCAGGGCATTGCCAATGCGGATGAAGACTTCTTCGTTCCAGTATTGGAGGGGGAGACCAGGTAGTTGCACCCATAATGGCCCAGCCCCAATCTGTTCTCGCTCGGGGTCGAACAAAGGGCTCCAACGCTTTAGCAGCACCGGCGCCATCTCTATATGCTAGAATTTGGCCAAGACGAGATCCGTATAATTTTCCTTTGCAAAATGTAGGGCAAACCAGCCACGAGGGAGTACATGAACTTCATGGAGTTCTTTCAGGACTCCACCCCAGATTTCTTTCACCCACTGAGTTAACCGGGTCGCAGAGTAAGCCCGCCCTCGTACATGACCCACAAGGATAGTATTTGCCATGATAGCCGCCTCTCCTATGGCCGTGGATTCGCCAAACCGAATAGAGATGTCGTTTGAAGTGGTTTTGACACACTTCGTTCTTTTTTTCCCCGTGCGCGGCGCAGAAGGGTGATTTACCAAGGGATCCGGGGAGGATTCTAGAGGGTTCGGCCTAGATGAGCTGACTCAAAACATCCCGAGGGAGAATGGAGAACTGCAGAAAACCCAGCTGATGATGAAGGTAGCGGACCCGAGGATGGTGGATTCGGGATGGAGGATGACAGGGGACGCGAATCAAAGGGAGGCGATGGAGGGATAACTGATGATAAGAAATGGAGAGTCCCCGGGGATAGAGGGGGAGGGTCCAAACCAGCGGATTCAGAGGGAACAATGCCTTCAGGTAAACAAGAGGGGGGGTGGGGGGGGGGACCGGAATAGAGACCACCGGGGAAAGATGCGACCC
>APFE030748043.1:0-21951 GCA_000404065.3 Pinus taeda | reverse complement strand
ACCGGGGAAAGATGCGACCCAGATAGCAGAGGGCCAAAACCAGCAGACAACGATGCGAAGGATGGGTGATCGAAAATAACCTGAGAGGAGAGCGGGTCTTCGGTGTAATCGATTTCCTCCTCCGTGTCCATAATATCACCGTCAATTGCCGGCTCCATGTTGAAAACGACAGTTGTAACCTGAAAAGTCGGGCCGGGTAGGCAGGTCGAAAATTGTTGCTGAGGTTTGTCTGCAGGTTGTAAAGGTAGGGTTTCAGAGAGCCCTAACTGAAACCCTCGCAGTTGCCGCAAAGCGTGCCGGTTCCCATCTCGCCACCCTCACTTCCTTTTGCCTTTATTATACTTTATTACATGAAATTTTAAGTCGAGGTTGTTACAACCTTCCTAACTGAATGAAAAGAGGAGTCTAACCATATCGTCAAGATAAGAGAGTTGGGGGGACATATGACGACTGTCATGGTAAGGCACATAACCCGACCACATTTCCATTGGTGAAGGGTGGACCCACAACCAGGTCAAACCGCAAGCTCTAGCCAAGAGCACTAAATGAAGGGGAAAAGGGAGGAACGTCGAGGTATAAGGATCAGGATGATGTGGTGCAAGCTTCGGTGACAAGTAATGTTAGGGTAGAGGTTAATGGAAAGGATGTTGTGTGACCCCACTGCACACGTAAGCACGTAAACGAGGCCCTAACAATTAGCAAAGAGTCACTCTTAGGAAATCGTCAAGATGGGAGAAGCAGGCTGATGTAAGATGGGTGCATGGCACGACCCACACTGAGGTTGACAACCCATTTGCGGTGTTGGAAAATCAATGAAAATATATTATGGTTTGATTCTCCTTTCTTGATAATTACTTATGAGTTATGTTGGCTTCTTTTACTTCTTTATTATCTTATCTTTCATCAAGCAATTACCATATTATGTGTGTGCGAAGATCACAAAACAAGAGACACAAGATGTAGGCACTATGCCAAGGAAAAACCCCCCTCAAGGGGAAAACCCAGTCAAAATTCTCTTCCTTTCAATAGTATTCTTTGAGACTCTTTACCCTAGACAAAGCTTCCCTCCACACCAAGTCAACCTCCTAGATCTTCGACCTCTTTTCTAGCAACTTCGACTATGCAGCATCTTTCGGCATCAATGAAACTTGGAAGACTTCAATCTCCCAAACTAGGGAACGAAAGAGAGAGAGAGAGGCACCAAAAGTTAGATTTTCTTCTTCTCCTTAGACTCTACCAAACTCACACTTCCTTTAGCTTCCTTATACCCACTTCACACTTCTCCAACTTCCTTAGAGATATCGAACTAGCTTGAGATGAGATGCTCCAAATGAATTCGATTTCCTTCTATATATAGGCTTCAAGGGAGGTCGAATTGGTGTCCTCAGGCTGACTTGATCTCTTCTAGGCTGACTTGGTGTGGAGGATACATAAATCATATTTGACTCAATACTAAGCTTTTTTACATGATTCAAAAGCCCAAGAAGGGTCTCTTTGAATATACAATGATTCTATGAACTCAATATTAATCCTAACATTCCACAATGGGGACTTTGAATAATATAATGATAACCCAAGCATGAAACCCATGCTTTAATAAGTCATTGTTACAATATAAAAATTCTTTTCTTTATTCTTTTGACAAGTACATTTCATGATGACTGAAATACATTAATGAAGATCGAATCTAGTTACATTTTCCAACACTCCCTCTTAACTAGGGAGTTATTCATAATACACTAATATAGTGGAAGATCTCAAACTATATGAGCAATGAAGAAATTTAGGCACCTCAATGCCATGGACTAGATTCCTTACCAGGGCAATCTACCCATTGGTCTCTTGTCAAGTTACGCACCACAATGCCACGAACTAGATTCCTGACCAAGGAAATCTATCCAAGTGGGAATAAGGTGGACTCAATCTTTTAGACTCTCTAGGTACCATCAGGCTTACTTGTTAACCACAAACCCAGGGACCTAAGTGCGTATCCATGGTCAAAGCTCTACGACCCCTGCCATCTTCCCTACTTTGGGACCTAGACATCAACACAAAGTGTCATCCAGATGTATTCCCAAGCAATGCTTCACTCACAAAGCTCAACAAATCTCTTCCACATTCTTATCATCAAAACAATCAACAATATCTAACAAACCAAGAAGGTTCCTTAGATATTCATACTTTTATTAGGAAGAGCCTTTGTTAGTATGTCTGCTACCTATTCATCTATTGAGACATACTCCGACTTCACGATCCCATCTTGCACCAAGTTGCTAATAAAGTGGAACTTATTGTTGATATGTTTCATTATAGCATGAAACACGAGATCTCCATACATCTTGATACAACTTTGATTGTCACAATTAATCAAAGTAGGACCTAGAGACTTCTCGAATAAATCTATCAGAAGCTTCCTTAAGCAAACAACCTCCTTCCCTACTTCACATGCAGCCACATATTCTGCCTCAACACTACTTAAAGCAACGAGATCTTGTTTCCTACTCAGCCATGAAATCATATCATCTCCAAGACTAAAACATCCTCTGGTAGTGCTCCTTCCATCGGTCTCATTGCCACCCCAATCAGAGTCTGTGAAGCCAGTTAGCTTGAATTCCTTACTATCATACTTTAGGAAGTGATGTGTAGTGCCACGAAGATACCTCCATATATGTTTGGCATCTATCCAATGATCACGATGAGGCTCCAACTAAAACTGACTAAGATTGTTTACTACAAAACATATATCTAGCCTAGCATTTATCAGATACATTAGGGAACCCACCAACTATCGATAGGTGGTAGGATCAGACTAGAGTTAGAGCCCCTCAACTTCTTGAGATTCGTGATCATAGGAGTAGTCATCGGCTTGGAATCCATCATCTCAAATTTATGCAATAACTTGATGATGTGCTTTCCTTGCCCTAAATATAACTCCTCGGATCTTTGCCACACTTCTAGACCCAAGTAATAGTGCATCAATCTTAGATCCTTCATTTCAAATTCAGTTGCCAACATCTTCTTGCATACTTGAATTCTTTGCTCTACACTTGTGATGAATAGATCATCCACATATAGTAGAATAATGATGGGCTCATTATTCACGACCTTGATGTAAAGATTTGGATGAGCATAACTCTTCACAAACCCAATTCTAAGTAGATATGCATCCATCCTTGCATACCATGCCCTAGGTGCTTGCTTCAAACCATATAGGGCCTTCTTAAGTCTGCAAACATGATAGTCCCCTCTATTAAATTCAAAGTCTTTGGGTTGTTTGATATACACTTCCTCATCAATGGTCCCATTCAGAAATGTGGTCTTCACATCCATTTGATGGATATTCCAACCCATTTTAGCAGCCAATGAAACTAGAGATCTAATGATTGCAACGAATCTTGTTTTGTGTTGGTCTATACTTCCATCAACAACATCTTTGATCTTATAGATCCATTTCGATGTGATAATCGATTTGTCACTAAGTCTAGGAACGATTTCCCAAACCCCATTCTTCATGATGGATTTATATTCTTCTTGCATTGCTCTCTTCCAAACCTCTTGATGCGCAACTTCCTTGAATGTAGATGATTCGGCTTCAATTAACTTCGTCATATACACAGCATAACTAGAATATCTCTTTGGTCTCTTACTTTCCCTAAAGGTTCCTTTCGCAACTTCATGTCCTTCAACATCTTCTAGTGTGGCTTTTAACCAATTTTACCTTTTCCTTGTGGTTGATATGACCACCCATTGAATAGGCTCACTTGGTCCTTCTTCTTATTCTTCTTCATTTATAGTATGGTTTTCATGATGAACTTATTCTTCTTCAAATATGGGAACTTCTTCGCCATCAGAATCAATAGGAATGTCCTTTGATTTCTTGTATGCTTTATTTTCATCGAATATGACATCCCTTCTTACTTCAAGGTGTCTTCCTTCATTTATGTATACTCTATATGCTTTTGAGGAGAGACTATATCTAATGAATATTCCATTGATACTTGTAGAGTCAAACTTCTTTCGCTTCTCCTTTGGAACATGGATATATGTTGGAATTCCAAAGATTCAAAGGTGATCCACACTTGGATTGTTTCCTTTGAATACTTATTCAAGTGTTGTATTATCAAGACTCTTATGAGGAATTCTATTTTGAATGTACATGTTGTCATTGTTGCTTCTCCCCATAATAATTTTGGTAGGTATTGATCAAGGAGCATAGTTAGAATGCCTTCTTCAATTGACCTATTCTTTATTTTGGCCAATCCATTTTGTTCAGGATAATAGGGAATAATGAGCTCCCTCTTAATACCTGCTTCCTTACAATATGCAATCGATTCCTTAGAAGTGTATTCCTCGCTACTGTCAGACCTTAGAGTTTTTATCTTTCTTTTGGTTAGGGTTTCCACTTCGGGCCTAAACTCCTTGAACGTATCAAATACCTCATCTTTTGTCTTGAGAAGGTAGAGCCATTTCTTTCTAGAATTGTCATCAATGAATGTCACATAGTAGAGATGACCTCCAAGTGATTTGTTAGACATGGGCCCACACACATAAGAATGGATGAGGTCTAATATTTCTTTAGACCTAGTTTCACTATTTGGAAATGGATTTCTTATATGTCTTCCCAAAGAGCATCCCTTGCACACACCTTCATGATCTAAATTCATATTGGGTATATCATGAACCAATTGACTAAGAGTATAGATGACTTTATAATGTAGATGACCATACCTCCTATGCCATAGTTCAATGGGATTGATTTCCATATGAACCAAAGCTTAAGGAGGTGGTGTATTGACTCTATAAAGGCTTCCTTCAAGAACTCCAATAATCTTAGCTTTATCATTGTTAGAGACTTTTCCCCAAACCAATACTTTTCCATCAACAAAAGCAACTCTTTCCCCTTTATCCTCTAAACAATAAATAGAAAGAAAATTCTTTTTCAAACCTGGAACATATAGAATGTTTTTGAGGTGCAACTTCGATCCATTTTCCATCTTCAACGATGTTGATCCTAGACCTCTAACAACATAGCTTTTGTTGTCACCCAATTCCACTGCATGAGAAGATGTCTCCTTTGATAATGTATGAAGTTGTTTACTTTCTCTTGTCATGTGTCTTGATGCTCCACTATCAACGATCCATGCATTGTCATCATTAAGAGAACATGTAAATCCGAGAATCCAAGAATTTTGACCTTATTGAATAAGTAATGGATGACCTTCTTGATCCAGCTTCTAGTAGTGTTGATACCCATTCTTAGGTAGTTCATCAAAGAGGGAGAATCCATGCCAACAAAGTGATCTTCAACTTTTCCTGACCTTAGCGACGATACCATGTTGGAAAATCAATATAAACAGGTTAAGTTTTGATTCTCCTTTCTTGATAATTACTTGTGATTTATGTTGGCTTCTTTTAATTCTTTATTATCTTATCTTTCATCAATAAATTACCACATTATGTGTGTATGAAGATCACAAAACAAGAAACACAAGATGTAGGCACTATATCAAGGCAAAACCCCCTTGAGGGGAAACCTAGTCAAAGTTATCTTCCTTTCAATAGTATTCTTTGCAACTCTTCACTCTAGACAAAGCCCAAACCTTCCCTCCACACCAAGTCAACCTCCCAGATCTTTGACCTCTTTTCTAGCAACTTCAACTATGCAGCATCTTTTGGCATCAGGCAGCAGCTTTCGACATCAACGAAAATTGGAAGACTTCGATCTCCCAAACTAGGGCACGAAAGAGAGAGAGAATGAGAGACCAAAAGTTAGATTTTATTCTTCTCCTTAGACTCTACCCAACTCACACTTCCTTTAGCTTCCTTATACCCACTTCACACTTCTCCAACTTCCTTAGAGATATCGAACTAGCTTGAGATGAGATGCTCCAAATGAACTCGATTTCCTTCTATGTATAGGCTTCAAGGGAGGTCGAATTGGTGTCCTTAGGCCAACTTGATCTCTTCTAGGCCGACTTGGTGTGGAGGATACATAAATCATATTTGACTCAATACTAAACTTTTTTACATGATTAAAAAATCCAAGAAAGGTCTCTTTGAATATACAATGACTTTAATATTAATCCTAGGATTCCACAATGGGGACTTTGAATAATATAATGATGAACCAAGCATGAAACCCATGCTTTAATAAGTCATTGTTATAATAATAAAAATTATTTTCTTTATTCTTTTGACAAGTACATTTCATAATGACTCAAATACATTAATGAAGACCGAACCTAGTTACATTTTCCAACAGGTGGGAGATGGCCCCACATAACAGGTCATTCCGACATATTCACCCCGAAAGTATTGAAAGGTGTAGCAAACAAAGCGCTTTGGAATTGTTAGGAGAGAGTAAGTGCGATGACATGTCTAGTAGGACCCACTTAGGAGGAATAAGGGGGCCATGTTGAAAGTGTTGGGTTGATGTGGAGAGTGGGGGCCATTTCATTTTGATAAAGGCATGTGTGTGTGTGTGCACGCACACAAAGGTAATGGCTCTGGTTGTAATGCTTTGAGGATGAGCCAAGGGGTTGGGTATGTGACATGTTGCATGTATGACCTTCTCTAGCATTCACTAATTTTCATTGAAGGTTAATTGTGCTCTAGTAGATTACAGATTTTTTTTTGGCATGTATAGATAAATAAAAATAAGGGTCATAATTTAGTCATGGTTTTGGTATGTCTAATTGAATAGTTTGGTTTGATATAAAAACATTGTTTGCAAGAAATAAACCTTGTGTGCACTTGTTATGTTTTCTATTGTATCCTTTGTGTAACACCTTGGTATTCCAGACTACTACTAGAGTTGTGAGAGTTTACATACTACAAAGTACCAACAAAAGTTAATGTAGTTATTTGTTAGTCATGTGAAGCAAACAATAATCTAGAGCCATAACAAACTTTTGGCTCATTGATTGAGTATTGATATTTTATTGTAGTATATGTTGTTAGGTTTGTTAATACCACCTTAGGATTAGGGTTTTATATGACATACCTGTATGTGGCACTTTGCTCATTGGACAATGGTTGAGTTAAACATGCTTGGTTATCCATTAGGGAAGGTTGAAGGTTAAGGGGAGCATCTTCACCTACTTGTGAGTATGCCATTAACTAATTTCATCATGAGATATAGGTATATGTGTAAAGAAATAGAGGTATCCCAAGGGGAGGTTGTTATAGATAGCTGGTATGAGGATGTATTCAACAGTATGGTCTTCAAGCCTTCTTTCTTTCTTTGACGGAGGGAGAGATAACTGTTGCAATAGAGTCTTCAAATATGCCAACAATTTACGATCTTTCAAACTGCCTTCCTTTCACCTTAGCTCTGATACCATGTTGAGAAACCAAGTGCTAGAAGATAATGTTTGATTTCTCTTAACTTGATAATTGCTTGTGAGTGTTTGTTAACATTTTATTAATTTTATGTTCTATTCATCAATCAATTATACAAAACTTTAAATCATAAAGATCACAAAGAGACAAAGAACACCAGAAATTAGGCTCCAAGTCAGGGTAAAACCCCACAAGGGGGAAAACACAAAAATCCTTCTCTTATATAATCAGATAAAAATGAGATATCAAATACTCAATACCAAGATAAAAACTACCACAAGGGACCCAAGTAAACCCTCCTCCAAGTCACCTCCAACTAATTCAAAGTCAACATTGGTCAAAGCCTTTGAAATCTAATCAAATCACAAAATTTTCATACCTGCAGTGAAGGGAGAATTTCAAACCTGTAATTTTCACAAAGATTCTATAAAATATTTGCACGTGTGAGAGAAAAAAAGCTAGAAAACCAAAATTTTATCTCTCCATTGACCACCTTCTTTCTCCTTTGACTTTGTGTATTTTTTTTCTTGATTAGGTACATAAATTGATGATGTATGTGATGATGAATGAATGAGCTTCCAAGAGGTTGAGTTGACTTGTATATATATTTTTCCAGGAGAGTCGAATTGTTGCCACATAGGTTGAATTGTCCAATGAGGGTCGACTTAGTCTTGTGTTGACTTTTTTACTCAAAATAAAACTTATTTCTTTTCTTACAAAAATTCCAAATGGGACTTGACTCAAATACATTTCTTTTTACTCATAATAAATTATTTTTGACTCAATTGACTTTATAGGCATGAAGAACATGCTTTAACCAAAAATAAAATAATAATAATGAAAATAATAAATATGTCAATGATAAAAAAAAAAGTGCACTTTATTACATTATGAAGATCGACACTAGTTACATTTTTTCAGCAACACCCACTCCCTCGCAATGTTTCATTAGTACCCACCAGTAGGAAGCACCCACTCCCTTGCACTGTTTTGCTGGCACCCACCGACATGAAGCACCCACTCCCCTGCACTGTTTTGTTGGCGCCCACAAGAAGGAAGCATAAACTCCCTTAGATCAATTTTTTGGAACCTACCAACTGGAGGCACTGGCCCCCAAATGATTGTGGACCTCCCTTTTATCCATTATCAAATTGGATCCACTCCCTTTAGCACAAACTTCAAAATCAACTGTTAATTTCTCTCTACTCAATAACACATTCACTTCTCTGTCATCAACAACACTTATTCAATAAACACAACAATACTTTCAATAATATAAAATCAATCTCAAAAGGAACAATCAAATATGTTCACAAAGTTAGATTTTAAGTACAATAGTTAGACCAATACTAGTCACTGTCATCAATAGATCTACATACTCACCATCTCAATACAACATATTGTCAACAATCTCTAGCTCAAGAAAAATCTTCATAAACACATTTGTGTAATCCAAACCCTAGGAAAAACCTATGACTTATAATCATATATGCCATTTAGCAACATATGACCAATATCTAACTCAGTAACATATCTTCGCTATCTCACCAATCCAAGGTCTTCATGACATATTCATGTAGCACAAACCCTAGTTCTGGGAAACATACCAACAAGTAGTAGAAACCCTAAATGATCTTGCTATACACTCCCTCTACAATAACAATTGACCAATTCAAGATTTCAAGGAGTAGTTATTTAAGCTCTCACATCGACCACATACATATTATGTCATTAGTAGCAGCGTCAAACTCAACAAGGTATCTAGACAATAGAGAGATCAAACCCTGGCTTGCAACATACCTCCTCATGAACAAATTTGATGAGAATTGTCATCAACTACACAACAATCATTCTAACCATCATTCAAAACTCTATAACAATGCCCAACAATAATAAGCTCACTGGAAAAATCCTATCATTCAGTATTCTCGAGTAATACCTCCCCCAAGATGCAAATAATGTGATTTAGGTCATACACAACCTTTAACAACAATACTTTGGAATCAATTTGTTCACCCTTGTGAAAACACTCCAATGATGTATATTAGCTTAGTCACAAGAAATATATGGCAATACATATTAATTCAAACCCTAATTCTAAAATCCAAATATTTATCAACAACAACACATTGGTTAGTACATCACTTGTAACAAAATCCCTCAACCATGCCAATTCTCAATATTAGCAATAGACATCAACAACATCAAATATGAGTTATAGTTCTGTCCTAGGCACCAAGTGCTTTAAAAATATCTCAATATTGTCAATTAAATGTGACTTTCTGACATATAAGTAGCTAAGCAATAAATTTAACTACATTAGTAAATCCTCTCATAGGCAACCCCTAACGTCTTCAGTAACTACTACAACAAACAATCTCATGGATTGTCCCATACATCATATAAACAAGAGTACACTTGACATACTACAACAACAAACAATCATAACAACAAGAGTATCCTTGACTTGCTTCAGCAGTAAACAATAGATATCCCTAGTCCATAAAACAACAATGTCCCTGACCAAAAGGAATTGGATCTCTCACTTATTTCACGCCACCATTTAATTGTCAACGGAGTAGGTTTGGTAAAGTTTTTTGTTAATACTCGGTCCTGCAAGTAACCATAGAGCATAGAGAAATGTTTTACCCTGCTACTTAACACATCATCTTAGACATGTTGATATGATCTCAAATAGATAATTGTTCTCTACAATACAAAAGTTGTGACAATCATTAGCACTTTAACATTTACCAATGAGGGATTCTTCACTTAAACTTTTGGGGAGAGATTTATGGTTTTCATGAAGTGTTTACGGTAAAATCATTTGAAAGTTAATATATGATGCAACCCAAACATACCAGATCAATTCGCATCATAGAACCAATTCCATAACACCGATCTTATCATCATCTTAGCAATTCACATTCTTTGACTTCACTTGACAAACTGACTCAAAAATTCCACAAGCACCTTACTAGATCTTTGGTCACTCTCCTTGTTCACACCAGACTTGGGAACATTCTAATAAACCCTAATTTCACCTTAATTGTCATACCACCATCAACACATATTATTTATTAACTATATACCTTACTCATTGGATCATGGTATCACATGTCTAGATAGCAGGTAGGGCACCATATGATCGTGCTAAAACAATTCTTGCTTCTGTGCAAGATTGAAAATACACTCAAATAGTCTGCATTAGATCATAACAATTATCAGTCGGATGAATAAAATACCTGTGTTAGAACATAACATCTCAACCTTCAAACACTAGATCGTTACACCATCAACAAACATAGCAATGTTTAAAACACATAAAACTCAGATCATTCCATCAACTAATTTTGTAGCAATTGAAGCGCATTGAACATTGTAAAACTCAAAACACACCACCAACACACAGACCACAACATTACAATGATTGAACATTGGATCATAGGACACATTTATAATAAATTGGATCACCATCACACCACCATATTACTAGATTTAATAAAAAATATTCCATAAAATCCTTGTGCTCTAAGACTTCACATATTTAGACTCACCCCAAAAATCATCTCTCCATCCCACCTACATAGACTGACAATTTATCACTTATAGACTAAATCAAAATACACTTGGTCGATTCCACTCACGTTTGATACTCATGGAATCGATGCCACTACTCCGCTTATCCATTTCACTTTGATACCAATATTTATACATAACAAACAAATTAGGGTGTCTCTTAATATTGTGGGTATAGCCATTGTAAAAATATTGGCAAAGAATGTATTAGATTAATAGTTGAGGCTTTCAACCAAATCAATACCATGAGTAATATGATGGAAAAATCGATGGGAAATAAGCCATGGTTTTGAAATGACGGACATGACATCATTTGCACATGCTACATGTGGGAAGGTTGTGTAATTTATGCAACTTGTACACTATTTCCCGACGTAATTACGTGGTCGTGATAGAGCAAGCTAACATAGATGCTACAATATTGAAACACATTGTTTGAGCAAAAATTGTCAGAAAACTATACATTGGAGAACCTCAACCAAGCCATTGAACCATGTTACTAACGTTGACATCAATGCGAACACTTTTGACTTAAAAGTCATAAATTTTCATTGTTTTATTCTTATTATCTTGCAAATACATGAGCTGCAAAAGCCAATTAATGACCTGGAAATATATTTTCACTACTTTATTATTATTATTTGTGTTATTTTTCTCCCACCTTGCAAATAACATGGGTGAATACCAAGGTTTACCAAAACCACGGGATCGTAAACCACCAATGATGAAAAACTAATTAATGATCGTTTTGATTCAATAGAAGAGGTGGATGGCCATTAATATCCACCTAAATCAGTCGTCCTCCCTTAGGAAGAAACAGTCTCCATTATATCAAGATACTTTAGGAGATGGGTAAACTTTTGCTCAATTTGAATCCTAGTGGGCCACTTGCCTTGTTGAAGAAGTTGCCAACCTTAGCAACTCAATAGATTTGTATATTATTTTGATATGTGGTCTTCACATGGGTCTCCATGATTCAATCGATTGTAATTTTCTCATTGTAGTCAGGATTAATTTATATAGGGGCCAATTTCTCAATGACCTCTAAGGTGTACAACATAGGTGGGTATTATGGTCGGAGTAGTTTCACATTAAATTTGGGTGCAAGCCAAGGAAACAAGGAATACTCAATTCAAAATAATTTCACCCACAACCTTTGCGATAGTGTAAAGTCCATATTAGTGTGGTTTGAGATTCTTGTGGGAACCTATCATGTGTTCTTTCAACAAATGCAAACACACCTTATCACCAACCTAAAAATCGTGTCGAACTCGATGCTAGCCATTTCACCACTTGTAATTTTCATTGGCTTTCGACAATATATCATGAACTTGATTTTGAAGGTGTTGGATTAGTTCAAAAAATTTGGTTGCTCTATCTACCTTACTCTAAGCATGAGAGGAATCTATTGATGAAGATGCAAATAGTAGAGTTATATTAATGGGGGGCAATGACTGGAACCCCAAGCACACCAAAAAAGGGCTATGACAAATAAAGTTGTGGAAAGCTCTATATATCGATCTATTGGATAAGGGCACATCAAGTATCAAGTTAAATGTTTGACCCAACAATGTAGTGGCACTCATGTAGGTGAAGCGAGGATGTCTTTGTACTTTTCTACAATCTTGTCCACTTTCTTCTCCTATTCTAAGAGGCCCTATGATAAAATTGTGGTGACCTTATGTTCCCCTCTTAACCAAACCATGAAGATGGAAAATTTGGTAGCCTAAGAAATCACCTTTCAAGATTGTTTTGTCCAGATTAATGCAATTGCAATAGTCAAAACTACCTTTGGTATCTTGTAGGGTTGACCTCCTAAACTGATAATGATAATACGAGGTCATGACTCATAAATAGAATGATGTTCTCACATATAGGGTTGTCCTACAAGAACATCACAAAATTTGATAGGAAACATTGTTTGTTAATTTGAAGGTCTTATTCTTGGCTCAACCAATTAATGGTATATTGTTGTGGGTGTGGCATTATTAAAAGCTTCAATATTTTGATGATTTCGTTGAGATCGGGTTCTTTTACTTCCCATTGTTAATAATGGGATCCTCTTCACCCACATATGTGAATGGAAGAAGCGCTCTCCTCGTCAACCTCCTTGGACACTTCTGGTTGGATCTTGGTAGTTGCACTAGTAGCATTAGGTTATACATTGATGATATTTCCCTTATCCTGCTGTAAACAAAGTCAGAGCTAGGATCCCAAACTTTTTCTTTAATCTCAACGAACAATTGTTGTTTCGAGTGACATTAATCCATGTTGTGCTAAGGGATTTTTTGGAACTCACACCACTTTCCAATGTCCTTCTACGACTTCCCATTACCCTTATTTGTTTGTGGCTTGGATTGGTTGTATTGAGGTTAGTTCTCCTTGCTCCATATTTGTTTTGTGTGTTATGGTTGCCTTTACCATGCTTCTATTATAGTGGATTTTCATATTTGAATTTTCACTTACTATTCTTCTTGAATTTTTGCTTGATTTTGACAACATATTATTTAGCAGCTCCTAGTGAGGAGATGTCCAAGAAATCCATATTTATTTGGATGTATATGTGTATCTCATTGAGATACTTCAGTACCCAAGTGACTCTTAGAGTATTTAATATCCAACTTACAGCACAGTGTATGGAAGACATTGGCTTGCTTTAGTATCGTTTGGTCTCTCTCATATCCTAATGTTGTCCATTTTGTGTATTAGTCATCATAGTTTCTAATAGGGTAGAACTCTCGAGGGCATCAACAATTGTTGCCCAAGTGGTTCTTGTTTTGAATATTGCAAACTCATCAATATTATCTCTCTTAGTAACCTTCCCACCATGGGGAAGGGCTTTAAAAGGTCATTTTTTTATTCTTGGAATTTATTTGGATAGATAAAATCCCTCTAACAGATTTAAACTATTTCTCTAGAACATTTGCATCTATCATACCTTCAAATAAACGAATATCAAAATTAAATTGCGTCTTGAAGGGTGTTTTAATTTTGAAATGATGGTTTGATGAAGGTTCCTTAGCCATCATTGATAGTTGTCGAACAAATTTGGGCAAAGTTGTCCATCATCTTGTTCCTTTGTCATGCAAGAACTTCCGTGAGTAATAACTAGATAGGATCTTATCATCTCTCTTTTCTTTTATCATGGGAGGCCACTTGGGTCGAGGAGAGAGGAGAGCAATCATTCCCAAGTGAAACTAGCTCAAGAACTAACTCTCTATATTATGACCTCATTGGGGACATGCATTGAGAAACAACAAAGAGTAGATTATTATACCACTAATCTAGATTACGTAAGGAACAAAACAAAAAGTAGGAAAGAAAATGTGGCACATATACATGGAAATATAGTAGAGAAAACAATAATTTAGTAAAAACCCAACTATTTATTAAAATCGCAAAGTATTGTAAAACAAACACTAACTTATAATGGTGATAGCTTATCTATGAGAGATAGAGATGTCAAGTATGCTCATTTGCTAAAAAGTTAATAAAATTTCTTAATGCTTGAGATCGTATTTTATGTTTATATCACGAAGGAATGAGATCTCCTCTTTTACAAATGAGAGGCTCTGGATATATATTACTATGGGCGTCTTTTCACTTAAAAGTCATATCCTTCCACTATTTTAACATTATTATATTGTAAATACCATGACCTTGTAAACCACCAATGATAATAATAATAAAATAAAATTTAAAAAAATGAAAATTATTTTCACCACTTTATTGTTATTATTATTTTTGCTTCTCACTTTGTAAATACCATGGCTTACCAAAACAACGGGCTTGTAACACACCAATGGTAAAAAACTTATCACAAAGGAATGAGATCTTTCCTTTTTATAAATGAGAGGCTTTATGTGTGTGTATGTGGCGTGCACAAGCATTTTCACTTAAAAGTCATATATTTTATTATTATTACATTGAAAATACCATGGGTTACAAAAACAAAGGCTTGTAAACCACCAATGGTAAGAAAACTAATTAATGAGTGTGCAAATATATTTTCACCACTTTATTATTATTATTTGTGCACTAAGAGATGCTCTAGAGCCAGTATGGGGGAGCTATTGCAATGCTTGCAAATGAGTGTAAACATTTAAAGTCTACAAAGGTGTATATACTTTATCCCCTTTATATGTGAACCTATGACCTCTCAAGATGATCTGTAAACTACTATGGATATTTCATTGGATAATTAGTCACAACACATTTGATAAAATTATGCTTAAAATATGAAATCTACAATATGAGGGTTTATTTCTCCTTATATTTATAGATCTATGAATTAGAATTTACTTTGTATGCATGCAAATTATAATTATGCAAAAAATAGAGAACGTTGAAATAAAACTCACAAACCAATAACTAATAGAAAATATCTTGGAAAAACCTTTTGGGAGAAAACCCAGGTAGAGGGTGAGGTTGCTCTAGTCTCTTTCTCTTTCTCTGAATGGAAAATGGATGCAAGTACAAAGAAGTGAGGCTTGTGGCCCATGGGATACTACAATACACTAATCCTCTTTTTTTTCTCTCTCCTATCCAATCTTCGGCCACTTTGATCATCTATGGAACAAAAGGCACTCAAATATAATGGATCCCCTTTTACTCCTAGTGACCCCATTATAACACAACCCAATAGCATACTATTGGCTAAGTTTGACTCCCTCAACTCTTAACTAGAGTTACAATATGGACTCTTGTAGAATCTACTTCATTATGATCACATGGCTAGCACAATTTCCATGAATAATTGGTGTTGACATGGTATCCTCTCTAATTATGGTGACCAAAATACAAAGATCAACTTCCGAATGGCATAACTTTTTCACATGGACTCCAACTGAGGTGATTCTTGTGCCATTAGAAAGGTCTTTGTGTGTGGAATAGCACAAAAAAGGTTTCATGTTTGAATAACAGCTTTTTAACTCCCAAAAAACATTGTTTAATGCCCAAAAATTATTTCTAGAATATTTTAGAACCCAATTTTCCAGACTAGGTCCCACCGCTAAAAATGGTCCCCTGAGTTGATTCCCATTAGAGAATTTTTGAGGGAGAAAATGGGCCTCAAAATAAAAATGTATAACAAAAATCAAATTTATAAGAACCAATAGGATTCAATATGATGATGTCAACCATGGGGGACGATTCGCCATTTTTGGAGTAAAAAAAAAACAACTTTTTCAATTCATATTTTCAAATCTCCCTACGATTTCACTCAAACTTCAAGTGGGAGCATTCGTTGGATGAAGAATTTAATTTTGCATCCAAGGAGTGCCCATGTTGTATACTTTTGATGAACCCTACTACACGAAAAATATGAAATACATGAAAAGATGTGATTGCACTCATTGGATGGGGGATTTAATTTTGCATCCAAGGGGTAACCATGTTGTATACTTTCTATGGACCCTACTACACGAAAAATGTGAAATACATGAAAAAACATGATTGCAATCACTTTTTTTCATGTATTTCACATTTCTTGTGTAGTAGGGTCCATCGAAAGTATGCAACATGGGTACTCCTTAGATGCAAAATTAAATTTTGCGTCCAACAAGTGCTCCCACTCAAAATTTGAGTGAAATCGTAGGAGGCCCATTTTATACCTCAAAAATTCTCTAATGTCCACTTTTTCCACTATGAAAGCATTAAGATGGATGAAAAACAATCTAATGATCTAACTCATATCACATCTCCCCATTTTGGGAGGATTTTGGTACCCAAAAGCTTTTACTAAATGAGGTGAGGAAATTTTTCTTCCACCTATCCTTAAGTCTACCATTTAGCCTTGCTTGGAAGCTTTCATTTCAACTCAATCTACAAAAGATCATGTTGCCCCTACCTTATAGTTCTAGACCTCTTTTGCAAAATTGTATCCTCTGTTAAATTTGCCTAAGCATCTAGTGCCAAATCCTCTACAAAAGGTAATACTTGTTCCTTTTCTTTATCTACCATGGAAGGCTCATAGAGTTTCATATTTTCTACGTCCATATCTAAGTAAATGTGCATGTATGGGGATAGATTGAGTCTATAGGTGTTATCTCTCACTTTTTCTAGTATCACAAAGGGACCGTATCACAAAGCCTTGAATTTCTTACCAAGACCTTATAGCCACACCTTTTTCAAATATAACCATACTTTGTCTCCCACGTTGAAGGAATTCTATGTTCTATGTTTATCATGCCTAGCCTTGTGTGTTTTTTGTGACTACTATAATGTTTCCTATACATGAAGATGGATTTGCTTGATCTTCTCAAAAAAAAATTGTGCCCTTAAGGCATCCCCTATAAGATCCTCCCTCACTCCTCCTTGCTACCCATATGATATCCAAAGGTGCAGGTGGAAAAACTCCAAAACATGTTTCAAATGGGGACTTACAGATAGAAGTGTGGACTGCTTTATTATAAGATTGTTGCATATATACTAGAGTTTCATCCCATGTTTTTAGATGCTTCTAATTGTGACCCCTCAAAAGCTACATGAAAGCCATATTGACTACTTTTATCTACTCGTTTGTTCGTGCATGGAATGTTGTAGACCTATTTAACTTTGTGTCCATCTTCTCCCACAATGTAGTTCAAAATGCACTAAGAAATATTGTGTCCCTGTCTAAAACGATGCTCCTTGGTATCCCAAAGTGCACCCAGAGTTGTCCAAAGAAAAAGCTTTTTGTTTCTTACCCATCGATGGTCTTTTTATTAGGCATCAGATGACACATCTTGTTGAACATGTCAACTACCATAAACAGGTAGTCATGTCTCTTCTTGGTTGTTATTAAACCTCCCACAAAGTCTATGGAAATGCTTTTCTGGGGACAATTTGGTACAGTTAAGGGATGATATAAACCATGTTTTATATTACTAGGCTTGTTGGTACAACAAAGCATGCATCTTCTTATGACTTAGCTATTAGTTATTTCATATTTGGCCAATACACATACCTCTGCAAATTGGTCACTATCTTCTCTACACCAAAGTGCGAGAAAACATTGGAGGTGTAAGCCTCTCTAATCAACTGCAATCACTCACCTTTAGGAAAACATAACTTATCTAGCATGTAGAGTAACCTATCCTAGAGATGGTAGTCAACTAGTCAGCCTTGTTGTCATCACCATGCACATGATCTCTGGCTCTGCAACTACTAAAACACATCTGTGAATTCCTTATCTTTGAATATGCCTCTATGTATGCATCATGGGTAAATGGATCCATGTGAATAATAGTTTCAAAGTTGTGATCTTGGATATCGTTGGCCTTGAAAGCATGTCATCTAAGTTGTATATGTTTCCCTTCTTATACTCAATTACTAAATGAAAGTATAAACCCCATCCACTCGTAATTTTCAGTTTCTTATAACTTACTCTAAGCTTGCAGTTATAGTATATGTTATCACCAAAAAATTGATCATTTAGCCTAATTTACTAGATGGGTCGAAGTACACCATGTAAAGCCAATTTTACCATAGTAAAATTGCTTTCACTCTGAGAAATTACTTAATAAACCACCTTTGTTAAGTAATTTATAATTAAACCCATGAAGAATAATTAAATAAATCACTATTTATTTGATTTTCTTATAGGAAAAATTAATTAAACCATTGTTCAATTATTATTCCTTGTCATATTTGACCCAATTATGAAAAATCAACACATAAATTATTAATTATCTTATTTTTCTCTAGGAATAATCAATTGATCACTAATTAATTATTGTTCCTTGTCAAATTTGACTAAATCCCCTATGAATAATTAAATAAATCATTACTTGTTTATTATTCCTTAACCAATTCTTTGAGATGATAAATAAATCATTCATTTATTTATTATTTCTAAATAAAAGTTTAAATACTTTTTCCCTCCTAACCAAATATAATAAAATATTCCAAGTGGTTATTCCAAGAATGGGGTTAATAATATGTTATTATTGCTCATTATTCGAGGATAAATCAATAAATTGTTATAAATAGAAGGGTTTTCCATTCGTTATTCACTTTCAATTTTTTTCATTGTTGTAACTCTGATTGTTTTCATTGTCGCACACCATATTTTTGTTTGGTTTACACATTATGGAGGAGAGGGACTATACACAAGCTGAAGATGTTTGAGGATAGCCAAGAACCCATCCCATAGAGGGGGACTGGTAACATTTATTTGCCCCCCTCACAAGTGTTATAATAAAAATTATTCTTTGTATATCCGGTTTCCATTGGATGATTGGAGTTATTACTATTTATTTTTGTTGTTTAACTATGATCATGGCATAGATCAGAATTTTGGCAGGTTTTGTTTCCATCAATTGTTGGAGATCTACAATGTTTAACATCCATTTATATTGTTGAGATTGTTTGTCATCCACAACCTTAAGTGGGTTCTTTTTGTACATCTTTGAGAAGAAAACACTACAACATTAGTGGCTGGTGATTTGTATGGATTGTTGTCTCCTTTTCCATAAAATAATGTTTCCACTTCTTCATAACTTGTGCTATGGCATAAAGCTCCTTGTTGTAGATAGGGTAGTTGAGGAATTCCCCATGAAATACTTCAAAATGGTAGCATACAAGCCTTTCTCCCTACATCAATATCACTCCTATCACATACCCGCTCGCATTTGTCTCCACTTCGAAGGGTTGTTGCAAGTTCGGTAATGCCAGAACTGGTGCTTGAATAGTCTTCTTCTTTAATTCCTTAAAGGCCCTTTACTTATCCTTTCCCAATAGTTAACTCTTGCCACTTGCTATTATGGCATGGAGTGGTGTTTCTATTGTTGAAAATGAGGCTATGAATATCCTCAGGTACCATGCTACCCCAACAAAATTATTGACCTTAAAAAAATTAGTAGGCATCGACCACTTCATGATTGCCTCCATATTAGTAGTACCTATTTTTAGCTCCACTCCACGTATCACATACCCTAGATACACCAAAGACTATTGTGCAAACTCACATTTCTTGAGATTTACTAGTAGCTAGTGCTTCTTTAATGTCTCTATAACTTGCGTCAAATGTGAGATGTGCCCCCCCAGGTAACATTGTATACCAATATATCATTGTAATAAACAATAACTCTTGAATATATAAGAGTGCAAAATATATCACTTGTTAATCTCATAAACATAGATGGTGCATTGCACAGGCCAAACAACATGACTAACCACTCATACAAACCTTGACTAGGTTTAAAGATGATCTTCTAGGTATCTTCTTCTTTCAGAATTGAACCTAATGATATGTAGACTTTAAGTCTAGCTTGGTTGAGTATTTGGCTTGTTGCAACTGATCAAGAAAATCATCTATCCTAGGCTTGGGGTACCTATTCTTGAATGCAAATTTTTTTAACGCCTTGTAATTTATACACATCTACTCAGTCCCATCCTTCTTTGGCACAACAATGATAGGTGACCCACATGGTTATATGTTTAGTTGAATGACACCCTATTTCAATAGTTGTCACAATTGATTCTCTACCTTACTTGCTTCTATAACAGATTGCCTCTACAACCCAATGTTTTTCAATGCAGAGTCTAACAATAGTTGGATTTTTTTCTCCACTTCTCTCTTGGGTGGTAGCCCTTTATGCTCACGAAACACATGCATGTAGAAAATCTTCTATTTCTTAGTATACCCCCCTGTTGACAGTGCTGGAATTGCCAACATGTTAGCGGATCTCCCTGGTAAGAAGTCCCAACTAGACCTGAGACTGTTTGGAGTAGGAATCCTAGCAGTGGGTAGTAAAGTAATGCCTTGACTGCGATATCTCGCAGAGATAAGTGTGATATCTTTGTTGGAAACGAGTGTGTGACCTTGTAGTGAGTCAAGTGAGATGCATGGTGGTTATAACACATGAAGGGGAAAATGAAGTGTGTACCTTAGAAGCATGTAATAGTACGCAGCCTGAAAGGAACACACGAGTGGAATAACATCACAAGCTAGAAAGAATAATAGCCCACAATCCAAAGTGATAGGTTAAACCAACAACACGTTTGCAACAAGATTCATACAATTGCATACAAAATAGTTTATACACAAATACATAAGTTAAATAACATACATTGCTAAAGCAACTAAAATAGTCCAACTACAATAACAACATATGCATGAAAACATGTTGGCAATGTTATATATTATTAAGTGAAAGTTTCATCCATACATACACCATTGACAACCACTAGCCCCAATAGTGGAACATTACAGACAACACTGCTTGCTCCTTCAAAGAGATGTATTCGCTCTGCATTGTGGAGAAGCCAAGGCTCATCACAATACTCTCCAAGCCTTCTCTAAGCAATGCCTAGCCAACATATTGGCTCCCCAAAAGCTTGTTCTATGAGTTATGAGGTTCTATATATAGCAAAGTGTGGGATGACCCTTGACATTCCCCTTTGTGACTCTTGGACTACCCTCATGACTCTTCAAATTCATCACATAACTCTTTACATTACATATGACTGTCTACATTCCACAAATGACACTTGGAATTTCACTTTACATCATGTTTACAATAATAATACATTTTCCACATATACCCATGTGGGAAAAAAATAGGCTTGATTAAGTTAGATAAGACAACACTAAGACTCAGACAGTTGTGAAAAGACCAACTCGTCAGCATCTTCTCCATGATCTTCGGTGATGAACTGATGCCAAACTTGGTAGTGCGCAATGGTGTCAGCGTATTGTTTGATGATGTCTTTCTGGAAACAGACTCTTTCCTCCATCACTTCCGGTTATACTAATCTGGAACCTTTGTCTAGCTCATCCTGTAACATGCGTAGCTTAGTCCTGAGTACAGTCAGATCGACAACATATATCTTTGCATGTTTTGTGCATTAATCTACAAATCTGTGTTGGTGGCCATGTGCATCAACTAATCAAATTATGCGTCAAGCTCCAGTCATACTTGGTTCTTCTCTTTGGCTTTGGTGAGTGTTCCAATTAACAGGGTGTCGTAATTTCTCACCACTACATCCAAACTCATAAAAAACTGTGTGTATGAAGCCTCAACATTGGTGATGAGTGGCGAGAGTTCC